>ML779849.1:476144-488043 GCA_009831015.1 Picea engelmannii | reverse complement strand
AAAGGCCACCCGTATCCACTTGGAGAATGTGTGAGGCTTCAGATAGCCCCATAAGTGTACAACTCACAATTATAAAGAAGTACAAAAAGACGTGTTGAATAAAAAATGGACATGAGCATCCAGTTGGAATAGGTGGGTGGCCACCAATATCCACCTGGATCAATCCTCCCCCCTTAGGAAGCAATGGTCTCCATTGCGTTGAGTTCCCCCATCAGATGAGGAAACTTATGTTGGATTTGGCCTCGGGTGAGCCACTTGCCTTGGTGTAGGAGTTGCCTTGCCTTGACAACCTGATAAAGCTGGATCCGCTGCTGACGAGTGCCCTTGACCTGTGTGTCCACTATCTGATCGGTGGATGCTTGTTCCATGCAGGAAGGGTTGAGCTTTGTTGGTGTCAATTGTTCAACGATCTCATAGGTGTCCAATAATGGTGGAAAATATGGCCGAAGGAGGTCCACATTGAATACTGGATGCAGAACAAGGAAGGGTGGAGTGTTGAGCTCAAAAGAATTGTTACCCACAACCTTGGTGATAGTGTAAGGCCCATAACGAAGTGGTCGAAGCTTCTGATGGGGCCCGATGAGACGCTCCTTCTGCAAATGTAACCAGACTTTGTCGCCAACCTGAAACTGGTGTGGTAACCTGTGTTTATCATGGCACTGCTTTTCTGCAAAATCTCTTAGACCTCTTGGCGGATGTGCTTAATCTGCTCAATTAATCTGGTGGCTTTGTCGATTGTAGACTGATCAGGGGAAGAGTCGGTCTATTCAGTGGCAAGAGGAAGTGCAACATCAATGGGTCCCAAGGGTTGGAATCCCAGACCCACCTGAAATGGGATATGGTCGGTGGAACTATGGAAAGCCCTATTGTAATTGTGTTGGACATATGGGAGACTCTCGTCACATGTACGGGGATGCTTAGAATTGTACATGCGCAGGATGTGCACAATCATCTGATTAATGACCTCGGTTTGGCCATCGGTTTGAGGGTGGAAAGAAGTGGATTTTGTGAGCTTGGTGTCTAATAGAGACCAGAGACTCGACCAAAAGGTCTCGGTCGAAGATGATGGTCTATGGTATCCCAAAGTAAACCCAAACTCGTTAGAAGAATATCTTGGTAGTATATTCCACTATGAAATTCTTCTTACATGCTGTGAGGATGGCCATCCTCGAAAACCAATCAACGACCACAAACACGCAGTCATTTTCGTGCTTGGTGGACGACAAACCAGACATGTAATCCATGGAGATGGATTCCCATGGGTTCTCAGGAATAGGAAGACGGGTGTATAAGACTTGCTTCTTGATGGTCGGCTTGGCAATGATGTAGGCAGTGCAAGATCTTATATATTTGTTGATATCTTGTCGAAGTTTCGGCCAATAAAAATGTTTCTGAAGAAGGACCACAATTTTCTCTACGCCAAAATGTCCTGCCACCCGACTATAGTGGGATTTCCAAATCAGCTTTGCACGCTCGCTTGTAGGAACACAGAGATGTCCCAGGTGGCATAAGAGTCCATCCTAAATGTGAAAATCAGTGACAGTGTCGCATGTACCCAAGAGCTGATATGTGGTGGCGAAATCTGGATCTTGCTGGTAAAGTTGAGGCCACTCCGATGTTTCATGTCCAGAGGAATGGATCACAATGGTAAGTGCAACCTCAGGAGACCGACTGAGGCAATCAACGACATGATTGGATATACATGTCTTATACTTGATGTTGAGATGGAATTCCTACAGGTAGGTGGACCACTTTTTATGGCGATTGTTCTGTGATTTCCCCTGTGTTTGTCTAAACTGCAAAGGCTTATGATTAGTGTGTATGATCGTCTCTTTCCCCATAATGTAATGTTTCCATTGACGATAGGCTTGTACAATGGAATACATTTCCTTGTCATAGGTGGGGTATTTCCATACAATATCGGAGAGTGTCTCACTATGGTATGCCACCAGATTCTCGTGCCGAGTGAGAACTGTGCCCACAACATAGTTTGATTCATCAGTCTCAATATCGAATTGTTGTTGCAGATCGAGCAAGGAAAGTACTGGAGCTGAGCACAAAAAACGTTTCAGATATTTGAATGCTCGTTGTTTCTCCTTCCCCCACACGAACTTGGCCCTACCACCTCCCTTGGTCACCTAGCTGAGGGCCCAAGAAATATGGGAGAATCCCAACACGAACCGTCGGTAAAAATTGGTGAGTCCTAAGAAGATCCGAAGCTCGGTCAGTGTGGTCAAGGTTGGCCAGTCACAGATGACTTGGATATTAGATGGATAAACATGTACCCCATGCTCATCAACAATGTAGCCTAGGTATTGGACCATGGTCATGCCAAAAGAGAATTTTTCCAAGTTAGCATAAAGCTTGTGTTGTCGTAGAGTGCTCAAAACCTGTTGAATATGATGCATGTGCTCCTCCCACATTTTTTTGAAGATGAGGATGTCATCCAAATATACTACCACAAAGGAGTTGGTGAAGGGTCTCAATACATCGTCCATAAACCTCATGAAAGTGGTTGGTGCATTTGTTAAGCCAAATGGCATGACTAGCCATTCATAGAGACCTTCTTTAGACTTGAAGGTTGTCTTCCAGACATCAGTTGGTTCGATGGGAACCTGGTGGTAGCCAGACTTCAGGTCAATCTTGCTGAAGAAATTTTCCCCCTTGAATTGGTCAAGAAGGTCATCAATCCTGGGAATGGGGTAGCGGTTCCTGAATGTGATTTTGTTTAAGGCTTTGTAATCAATGTAGAGTCGCCAAGTCCCATCCTTCTTCTGCAACAGTACAATAGGGCTTCTGCAAAGGGAGGAGTTGGGTCTAATGTGCCCCTTTTGAAGAAGCTCTTGGATCTGACGCCTGATTTTGTCATTCTCCATCAGCGAGCGTTGATAGGCTAGTTGATTAGTTAGAGGTGTGTCGGGGGTCAGATCAATTGGATGCTTGACTTGGCAGTGTGTCGGTACCCCTATAGGTGAGACGAAGATGTCTATGTATTCTTCCACAATCTTGTCCACTTACTTCTGTTGCAAAGAGAGGCGTTTTGTAGAGGCCACAGATTTTGCGGTGACCTTTTGCTTACTATGAGCACAGATCACAAAGAAGACTAACTTCACGGTCTGTGAAATGACTTTATTGCATTTCTTAGCAGAGATTAAAGAAATAGTAGTAGGCAGTGCCACCTCTGGGATCCTGTACAATTTTCTACCCAAAGTAATAATAACACGGCGGGATCTAGACTCATACACAACATGACGCTTCCACAAATATGGTTGTCCTAAAAGAACATCACAAACTTCAAGGGGAGAAATATCACAAAGTACCTCATCTTTGAAAGGCCTGATGTCGTAGGGCAGATGACATTGTTGGCTGACACGGAGATCTCTTCCTTGACGAAGCCAATCGATGGTGTAGGGATGCGGGTGTAGTGTCATTGGCAGGTTCAACATATTGACGACCTCTACTGAAATCAGGTTCTTCTAACTATCGCTGTTGAAAATGAAGTGAATCGGAGCCCCCTTGACCCACATCTGCGAGTGAAAGAGGCGTTCCCCTTCTTCTAGTTCTTCTGGTTCGCTTGGTCGAACTTTGGTGGTAGCAACTATGGCACTAGGTTCAACATCGATAATCCACTTCCCTCCTTCAAGATTTGACTCGGAATTATAATTGGCCTCTGACTCAGAAACCTTCAGCTCGGCCACGAGGGACTGCTTGGAGTGACATTCATCGGTGTTGTGCCAAGGACTTTTATGGTACTCACACCATTTTCACGTGTCCTTCTTCGTCTTCACGTTGCCCTTCTTATGTTATGTCTTGGATAGATTTCCCTAAGGGAGACCATCGTGACTTGGTCCCCTGTTGTGTGGGTTGGGGTTGCCTTTGCCCTGCTTCGACTGTCAGGAGTTTGCAGATCCAAACTCTCATCATTTCTACTTAAATTTTTGCTCGATCTTGACAGTGTATCTATAAGTTGTTCCCAATGAAGCGATGTCTAGGAACTCCATTTTTGTTTGAATGTATCAATGCAAACAACCATGGTATTTGAGAGCCAAATGAAACTCAAAATATTTAATACCCAATTTGGTGCGGAGGGTATGGAAAATATTGGTGAAGTCTGGTATTGTCTAGTCCCTTTCTTGACGTAGGGTGGTCCATCTAGTGTACTGGTCCTTGTAGCTTCCAACAAGGTAGTACTATTCTTTAATGGCGTTCCGAAAGGAATCCCATGTAGGGAGAACCACAAAAATTACAAATTCATCCATGACTCTTTGCTCATAGTAAGTGTCCCACCAGTCTTTAACATGGCGAACGACCTTGAGGAGTGTAAAAGTAATCTTTTCCCGATCGGAAAAATTGTGGACTGAAAAATATCCTTCGAGAAGATTCAACCATTTATCTACAACATCTACATCTATCAGTCCTTCAAATAATGGAATATCAAAATTTACTTGTACCTTGAAGGGGGTTGCATGGCTGCCTGATGCATATGCTTCTCCTGTGGGCAATCCTCGAAGGATCTGCACAAAGTTGTCCATCATTTCGCTCCTTTGTCGCGTGAGGGCTTCCTCGAGCAACATTTTAATAGGACCTCCTGGTCCATCATCTTTCTTTTCGTCTCCCATGGGTCGTTGTTGGGCTTGGTGTGACTGATCTGGTAATGGATCGATTGGTTCGAGTCCCAACTTCTTGTACCCAGACCTTGTCAGGGACATGCACAAAGAAAAATAAATGAAGAGCAGACCACTTTGATACCACTGATCTAGATTTAGGAGCGGAACGAACTAATTAACATAATCAATACAATAAACACAGAGATAGGAAGAAAACACAAATATTTAGTGAACAATATCTTCTATTAAATAATGAAATAAGTTGAAACTGTAAAACTGTAGAATTGAAACTTGCTCGAATGGTGGTATCTATCTCTGAGAAGAGATGTGGCTGCTACGCGCATCCATATGAGAAGAATGGATTACAATGAGGCTCGAGAGCCCTTTTCATATTACTCATGAATTCCAAAACCCTAGACATCCAAAAATCTAACCCTAGAAGGTGAAAAGCCAAAAGTCATGTGGGCCCTACAGGTAAGTTGGTGTAATTCGGTACCTCAACTTCCTAGGGTCGTAAATTTTGCATACGACCTCTTTTTTAGGCGCGTGATAGCCCATTGGAAAGGTATTTTAGAGAAATACACATTCTGCTGTAATAATTTGACTCTATCTACAGTTTGACTGTGGTGAGTCAAGAAAAAAATGTTTAGGGCCCCAAAACAGCCCTGGAAGTACAACAAGATGTGATAACATGAAAACATACAAAATAAGCTAGTTGGATTAGGTGAGAGGTCACCCATATCCACCTAGAGAATGTGTAAGGCTTTAGACAGCCCCAGAAGTGTAGAACTCACAATTATAAAGTAGTACAGAAAGACGTGTTGAATAAAAAAACGGACACAAGGAGCTAGTTGGAATAGGTGGGTGGCCACCAATATCCACCTGGATCACTACACCACATTTTCTCATCACCTTGAATATCTTAAAGATAGTGGTCAAATTAAATCTTGTTGACACAGGGGCAGACCCAGGGTTTAGCTCTAACAACGCACCAACAAGCCCTAATTATTGGCCCTTTTGAAAACACCTGTGAATGAGATGTAGTCTCACCCAAAGTAGCAATAGGGGGTTGCAGGACACAAGTGTATACAACCAGAGGAAATGCAAAGTGGATCCAAGGCAACAGTAACACACAGAGTTATAGCTATTCTTACCAAGCATAAACCTACTTTGCACAGTTATATCTTAGATATAACATAATAATGCAATAGTAGAGTATCAGAAGATAAAACAACACCACACCAACCACACAAAACAACAATATATGCATGGTTCACCCTCTCCCTAGGGCTACGTCCACAGAACTGTGTTTCTTGATATTATATAAAACATACAATTCTGTTTGCACTCTTAGCTTGCAGATCTCTTCTCTTTCTCTCCTCTCCCCTCCCTGTGCACCCAGCTGCAGGGTTGATCTTCACACCCAGCTGAAGATCTTACATTACCAGAAAGCTCTCACACATAGCACTTCTCTCTCTCACACAATAGTCTCTCTTTCTCAATCCACAATGACATAATCATTCCTCCTTACAATGGCGAACCCCTCCTCTCTCATCTAGGTTCTTATTTATACATTACAATAGTTCACTGACAACCTTAGGCCAAAACCTAGGTGTCAAAACACTAAATACCAAAACCCTAGGTCAACTTGACCCACATTTTCCGAGCTTCGCCAGCCTATCTTTCCTTACTTCCCGTGAAGTGCTTCAAAGAATCTATCGGTGTTTTTTTCCACTTGTTGAGTTGTTTGCGATCCATCTTCCTTGATGATTTGTTCTCCTCGATCTTCTCGTCCAATGGCTCTTTCTCCTGTACTTCGCTCCTTCTTTTCTGTTACTTTGACCACTTCAACCCAGTCTCAGTCAATATGTTTTCCGCGTAGTTTGCACTTCATCTTTTCTCTTCCTTTTTCCTTGATTTTCTTCTGTAGTCCATACCCAAGGGCCAACAGGCCCCCAACACTCACCTGTGACTCATCTCGAGGCACTTTGATCTGAACCTTATTTTTTACTTCGACTTCAAACTGCGCAACGCAACCTCTGCTTTATGCTCAGTTCCTCCCTACTGTGTGCAGACTGTCTTTTATGTGTCTGGTACCCAGTTTAACTGCATCTAGTACATGAACCCTTCTTCTTCTGATCTCACTGAGAGATATGAGGCAGTTGGTTGTCATATTACAACTTCAACTGGCTCCCATTCACCAGACCTTCCTTCCATTTTCCCTTCAATGTCTTCAACTATGCAGCTCCTCCTTCTATAACATAGGAAACCTCATAAGGTCCAAGACAATGTGCTCTGAACTTCCCTAGATGCTTCATAAACTTATTGTCGTATACTAATACCAGATCTCCCTTCTTAAAGGCTTTCTTCTTGATGTGTCTATCATGATAGGCCTTTTCTCTTTCCTTCTGTTTCTGTTGATGGAATCCTACAATAAATATGTCTTCTTCTATTTCTAGCAACTGCGCAAGCCTCTCTTGAACAACACCAATGTCATCCATATTTGTGAAAGCTGCAATTCTCAGACTAGGAACCAAATATTCCATGGGTACAACTGCTTCTAGACCATAGACCAACTTAAAGGGGGTCTGCATCGTCAGCTTCTCGCAATTAGTTCTATAGGCACATAATATTGTTGGTACTCTTAAATCCCAATCATCTATGTTGACATTGCAAATCTTTGTCGGCGTTGTCTTCGGGATCTTGTTGAAGGCTTCCATTGTCCCATTCGCTTGTGGATGATACGGAGTGCTCTTCTAATGATGAACCTCAAATTCCTGAGTCAATGATTCTATAGTCTTATTAATAAAATGTGTACCTTGATCACTCATCAGGATCTTCGGACATCCAAACCTGGTTATGATATCATCAAATATGAAACACGCAGTTGTAGTTGCACTAGAGTCCTTAACTGCTCTTTCTTCTGCCCATCTAGTCAAATATTATGTCGCGGTGATTATGTATCTTGCTAAAAATCAATGGGCCATTTCTCAAATGCTTGTAAGGTTAGCTGGGGTGATAAAGGCATCTCATCTCTTTTGGAAGGTTTCCCCATTCTTTGGCATATATCGCAGGCTCTGTAGTATTCCTTAGCATGTATGTGTAAAGTAGGCCACCAGAGGCCAACTCTAAGAACCTTCTGCATTATTTCTTTTCATGCATAGTGTCCTCCTACGATGCCTTCATGTGCTTCTGCCAGAATCAGTGGTCTTTTTGCCTCCATAACACATCTCATCAAGACCTCATCAGGTCCCATCTTATATAATTGTCCGGCTATGAGTGAAAAATATGCAACGTGAACTACTAGTTGTTTCTTTTGAATGATTTTATATTCACAGGGTGCCATTCTAGGAGACACGAAGTGAACTATCTCAGTGACATGATCGTCAACCTTCCTAATGGCCAGCAATTGTGCACCTGGCAGTGTATCCTCCAAACTAGTAGGTTCTTCTCCATGTTCCAACCTAGACAAGTGGTCGGGTCCCTTGTTCATTCTCCCTGGCTTGACCACAATTTTAAATCATATTCCTGGAAAAACAGTAGCCATATGCATAATCTTTCCCCCAACACTGGTTTGTTGACTAGGTATTTTAGCACAGAGTGATCAGTGAACATATTAAAGTGTCCTCCCAACAAGTAGTGACAGAATTTTTGCAGCGCGTACACCATGGTTAAACCTTCTCTTTTAGTGGTAGTGTAATTTATCTCAGCTGCTGAGAGCTTCCTGTTAGCAAAGGCTAACGGATGGTCGATATCTCCTACTCCTGGTTGCGCTAGCATGACTCCTAATGCAATAGAGGATGCATCGACATGCACATGAAATTCCTTGCTCCAATCTGGGAAAACCAGAATAGGCGTAGTAACCATTTTCTGTTTCAGTGTGTCGAAGCTCTGATGGCATTCTTCTGACCATTGAAACTAGCAATATTTCTTCAACAACTTCTCCAAGGGTGTTGTAATCTATGCATAGCCCTTAATGAACTTCCTGTACTATCCAGTATGTCCCAGCGCAGTGCACAGCTGTCTTACTAAAATTGGAGGGGGTAGATCAACAATAATATCAATCTTAGATGGATCTACCAGCAATCCCTGCTTACACACAATATGGCCTAGCAGTACTCCAAAGGGTGAAGAGAACATGCACTTTTTCAGGTTTAGGGAAATCTGACATTGCCTGCACTTATCCAACATAAGTCTTAAACATTCAATATGGTTTTGTAATAAGCTAAACATAGTCCAATCATCAAAATATGCTTCCAAAAATTTATGTAAAAAATCCTTGAATGCTTCAACCACTACCCTAGAAAATATGGTTGGTGCATTCTTCAATCCAAAGGGCATCACTGTGTACTGAGAGGATCCCCATTCTGTTGCAAATGTGGTCTTATGGCGATCTTCCTTGGCAATCCTGATCTGATGATAACCTGAAAATCCATATGTGAAGGAGTAGACTTCTTGTCCTCCCACATTATCTAACACTTCGTCTGTAAACGGTGTAGGGAATGGATCATGTAAGCACGCATCATTCAATTTCCTCAAGTCTACACAGATTTTGATCTCTCATGTTTTCTTGTCTTGAACCACCATAGGGCTGATCCATTCTGATTCTTCAACAGGTTCTATGATTCCTGCTTCCATCATTCTGTCTAACTCAATCTTGACTTTCTTCTTATATTTGGGATTCAATCTGTAGGGTCTCTACTTGACTGGCCTTGCATTTGGTTTAAAGGGGATCTTCATTTCTCCCATAGGCCCTCTAATGCCCTTCATGTCAGTGAACTTGGTTGGAAGCAAGTCCTAATATTCATGTAGTAATTATGTGATCTTTTCAATAGTGGCATCATCCCAATAGTCTCCAATGTTGGCCAGCTTAGGTGCTTGCTCTGTCCCAATATTGACTTTCTTGATTTTGATCGGCTGCCCAATAAAAGGTAGTTCAACTCCTGGTCCTTCTATGTCTCTCTATCCTTCTGCTTCTGCGATGTTCACCTTCCTAGGATCATCGTCTTCATCAGCATTGATATTGTAAGAACCTTGCAATTTCTGAAGGGGCACAGTCCATTCATCCTCTTCTTGCTCAACAGGGGGATTAGGTGCCTCCTCCATGACTTTCTGTCTGACAACTTGTAAAGCTTGATCTATTTTAGGGTGTTGAATTTCAAATAAAATTGTAGCTACAAAGTTCTTAGTCATACCGTGTTAATCTGCAGTGGTGAGGTGCAGTTCTGCTTGAAGATACCAATTGATAGGTGTTGTGTCCAACATGTTAATGAATTTATGCACCCACTGCTCTTGAGGGATACTATTGCAGGCCTCCTCACAACTTCGCACATGGTCCTTCGGACAGCTTTGACCTGTGTATCTAACTTCGCACCCTTCTACTTGGTTTGGAAAGCGCGTTGTCATCAAAGTGCGACATTGTACCCAGTGCGCAATTTTCTTTTTGTGTGTCCCCCACCAACTTGCTGGTGTGGCTTTCAGGGCTTCGTCTAGTGCCAACAGTCTCTGTTGTACTGGTACAATTTCTTCAAATTCCACTAAGAAAGTCTCTAAGTGATTTAAACCATCAAATGTAGGCAAGTTACTTACTTCTATGCCAATCCAGCAAACTTCCCTGGTCAATCTAGCACATCTTCGCTCAGAAACTTCATACATTTTATTCTACCAGTTCTTTAGTGCTTCTTCTGAATCTGATGAACGTTCGTTGTCACTTCGCCAACTTAGATTCCCATATGTTGTAGGATTAATGTAATCCTATTGTCTTGCAGTCAATTTGTATATATTCTCTAGCTCGTAAGCGTAGTCTCCTTCTCTGATGGGCTCTGTGTATCTGCGACCTTCATCAGGATCCAGAGGTGCAATGACCCTAAGGCCATCACCTTCAAATGTCATTCTTATTTTCTTTAAGTCAACAACAGTACAATTATTGAGAGCTCAATCAATTCCTAACAGTGCGGGATAAGGACAGCTATCGTCAACTATCTCAATTACATTGGAATCTATAAATGTTCTGACCTCGTCGATGTCCACAGGGACATGTTCCAGTCTTCCAAATGGGATCATGACCTGCTGATTATCCATTCTGAGACTGATAGGGGAATAGATCAACTTAGGTTTTCCCATCAGTGCCCAGGTCTGCTTTGTCATGACATTGACTTCTGATCCTAAGTCGAGGGTTTCATAATCTATATCATAGTCTCCAATCCGAGCATTCAGGCGTAGTTCCTTATTTGTTCTTCTCTTTTTAGATACTTGATGTACTGCTCTACTCAGTAAGGGATCTACCTTCCCTATCTCATACTCTCTGATCAAACTTTGTAACTCTTGTACAACTCTTTCATCCTTTATCAAATTAATGCAAGTACATAAGAATTGCATAAGCTTGCTTACCTCTTTTCCTTCTTTGGGTGAAGTAGACTGATCAAATGTTAGAGGCATTCCATATTCTCTTATTTCTAGCCAAGCTTTAGATGAAGAAGCTTTATATTTTCCAAATTCTTTTCTTGCCTCCTCAAATATCTGCTTTTCTTTCCTTGGGTCAAACACTTGTGTCTTCTCTGCATTTCTTCTGACTACTGATTGTTCTGTAGTCTTTCCTGGTGTCACTTTGTCTTCTCCTATAACAGTTCCTCCTCTAGTGATAACAATAGCTCTAGGATCCTCTCTGTGAGGTTCTACTGAGATCAGTTGTATCTGTTGGTTTCCTCCTCGTCTCTTCTGAAGTTTGGCTAAGAACGCAGGACAATCTTCTATGACATGTTCAAATGAGTTGCAGTAACAACAAGTGGTACAAGGTTTCTGACAGTCCCTTGCCAAGTGACCTGGTTGTGCGCAATTGATCCAAGAGGCTCCCCAGGTCCTGAAAATGCTCAAGAATGAAATTTCTCATAATTGGATGAAACCAATTCTATTGTGACCGGCTCGTCGCGTTGATTCTGGCCATATATTTACTTTCTCAAACGGGCTCCGTATGCGAGAGTTATCGTACTCTGATTAGATTCTCAAACAGATAAAAAGTCAAAGCTCAAACTGGAAAAAAGTCAATGCTGACATCAACATGGCATCACCAAAGACACCTCATGATGCTGATGTGGTAGAGACATGTGGTAGCAGTTGACTGTGCAGATGACAGATCAAATCAGATTTGGACATGTGGCATGTGACACTTGTCAATATTCGAGCAAATGTGGTGGTGCCACGTGGCCCAAGCATGGGCAGCCACATGGCTCCCAGTCAGCAATCAAATGGAAAGTTAAAAATGTTTTGGGGTCCATGGGTTTTGAACCCACGAC
>ML779849.1:439584-466102 GCA_009831015.1 Picea engelmannii | reverse complement strand
TGTTAGAAAAACAAGACCGCGGAGCAATAAAATAAAACAAATGCAAAAACAAAACACAGAAGATACACAATACAAGAGAGACACAGATTTACGTGTTTCACCCAGTGTGGGCTACGTCCACCAGAGAAATTTCTAGGTCCTTTCTTTATTATTATCCAGCAAAATGAAGGGCTACAACCTACAGCAAAAGTCGTTGTAACTTCCTCTTCTTTCTCTCACAGTCTCCTCTCTCAGAATACAATACTTGCCAACATACTTAGCCGCAATACATTTCCCTCATAAAAGAGAGTTACCTTCTAGGGAAAAAAACCTTAACATAATCTCTATCATTAGATATGCGACCTTATAATGAACGGTCTAGATTTACAATGAAATTACAATATACTTTTACAAGGCAATTTTTCCTTCAGGGGCTTCGCCCCCGAACCCCCGCTTGCCCCCAAACCCCCAACCGGGGGGATAGCCCCCCCGAATCCCGCAGAGGGGGTAGCCTCCCTCTGCACTCCCCCACGTGGAAGAGTGTACATACTTCTGGGGTGTAAATACTTCATGGGGTATAAACACGGCTGAAAGTAAAAGACCTCTAAATCAGGCTCCACAACCAACATTATGTACAACATGCGTATAATCAAGCCAAACGTTCTTCCACTCAGAGATCTCCATTTGAAACTTGTTTGGGGTACTTGCCAAAGTCTCCTTTGGATTTTGTCTTTGGAAAATACATTGCAGTAGGAGGACACAGTGATGTGGACAGGGCTACAAAGTTCATTGAATGGATCCAGTTGATCCATCAGGCAGTACAGGAACAGTTGGAGAAAAGTCAGGCCAAGTACAAGGCGAGGCATGATATGCATCGAGTTGATCATCAGTTCAAAGCAGGAGATCAAGTCTAGTTATACGTCAACAAGGAAAGGATGCAAGGTGAAGGTAAAAAGCTTAAACCAATTTGTTATGGTCCTTTCAAAATTTTAGACAAGATTGGTACTAATGCTTTCCGGTTAGAATTGCCTCCATATATGCAAATCTATTCAGTTGTAAATGTCAAAAACTTGAGATTGTATGAGCCTCCTATGATCGAGGATCAAGGAGAGAATGTTCAGATTCCTACCATCGAAGATTTTGCTCCTGAATATATGAATGAGTTGCAGGAAGACACCATATTGGACAAAAGAGTCTGAACTTCTTGCAGGGGCGATGTGGAGTATCTTCGAGTGGGATTGAAGGGCACAAATCCAATTCAGGCCAAGTGGATGGAGACCGAAAAGGTGAGGACACAGTATCCTCACTTAATTGCCGACTGATACCAGACTTTTGGTGGTCCAAAAGCTTCTAAGTGGGGAGGACTGATCCAGGAGGCTCCCCAAGTCTAGAAAATGCTCAAAAATGAAAGTTCTTGGAATTGGATGAAACCAATTCCATTGTGACCAGCTCGTCGTGCTGATTCCGGCCATATATTTACTTTCTCAAACGGGCTTTGTATGTGAGAGTTATCATACTCTGATCAGATTCTCAAAACAACTAAAAAGTCAAAGGTCAAACTGGCAAAAAGTCAATGTTGACGTCAGCATGACATCACCAAAGACACTTCATGATGTTGATGTGGCAGAGACATGTGGCAGCAGTTGATTGGGTAGATGACAAATCAAATCAGATTTAGACACGTGGCATGTAACACTTGTCAATATTTGGACAAATGTGGTGGTGCCACGTGGCCCAGGCATGGGTAGCCACGTGGCACCCAGTCAGCAATCGAATGGAAAGTTAAAAATGTTTTGGGGTCCATGGGTTTTGAACCCACGACCAACCCACCAATCCAAATACTAGAGGAATGGTCCAAGACCAATGTGCCATCCATAAGACTTGTTAACATAAGTCAATAAAATATTATATGTGCTTTATATTGTATTAAGGTTGGCATGGAAGGGGTTGGGGCTAAGCCCCAGCCCATGGTTTCATGCAGTAAGTGACCATCGATCAGTAGAAGAGGGGCACTGCCATAACCACCAGGGCGCATTTAAGGGGAAGGTCCCATAGCATGCGCCATGTAACCAAGAGCTCGCTCCAATACAAGGCCAGCGCGTAACCCAAAGGGCTGGCGCTTGGCTATATGGTGTTCATGTGACCATTTAAAAAGGGGCGTGTGCCACCTCTTGGGGGATACTCTGTTTATTGTTATTTAAAAGTGGGTTTTTGACTTATATTTAGCCCAGAATTTGTATTTTGCCTGATATTATGACCAGAAAGTGGTTTTTTTAGGATATCTTGGCCATTTGGAGGGGGATTTGATCCCAGAAACAGGTCAAATCTTCAGGGGAAGTTGCACTTCCTCATCTGAGCATGAAAACTATAAAAACCAAGCTTTGTGAAGCTTGTGGGAGAACTTTTGAGGTAGGGATTTGAAGGAGTAGTTTGTATTTTGGCCTTTTTCTCATGTTTTGAGAGGCCTTTTTCTCATGTTTGTGAGAGGAGTTTGATGAGGCATGCATGAGTCTGAGAAAGGAGGTCTTGCACATCATATATGAATCATGTTATGTAATAGCAAGGAGCCATTGTGAAGAACTTGAGCATTTGAAGATCAATAAAGAGGTCCTCCACTTGGAAGCGAGCCCAGAGACATAGACACTCATTGGTGAACTCTGTTATCAAGCTCTTATTGTCTTTGTATCTTTTGTTGTTGTTCATATCTCTGTTTTTACAGCATGATTAATTAATAGTTGAACTTGTTAAACAACTTTAAGCATCTAAATAAGACAATTGTTTATTATTCCTTCCATTTTTGGATCAGCAGTCATAACAAATGATCTGGCCTCGACCTCGACCCATACCTCCTCCTCGTCCTCTTCCACTGAACCCACCGCGAGGGTTGAAGTTTCCTCTTCCTGGGGAAGTATACTGCATAGAATTTCCTTCTTGTTGTATCTCTCCTTGAATCCTATATGTATCTCTTGATCTTTCATGCAAGAGATCATAAGCTCTACAGTCCTTCTCATCATGCCCCACAGACTTACAGAATGTTCAGTAAAAATTTGTAGGTGTTTGAACATATTTTTGCATGTAATATAATTCACCAGAGCGATGTATATTTCTACATACCTCACACCAAGGTAGAGTAACCTGCTTCAAAGGTCTCGGAGCTCCAAAAGCCAAGTATTCATGAAATAGGGGACAGTGCTCCTTATCATGGCCTTCTGATTTGCATCTGATACACTAGATGTCTTCTCTCTTATCTTTTCCCTTGTCTTTCTTTATATCTTCAACCTACAGAAACAAGCTAGTTAATTGACTCAAAATTTTACTCATACCTGAGATGGATTCTCCCATAGGGGATGATTCTAGTTTCATGGTGATCTCCAATGCCTCAGCTTGCGAAGCAACCTTCTGCTGCATCAAAGGGACTCTGATGTGTGGTAGGAGAACAGCGATGAACCATTCCTTGTTATGTTCATCTAGGATCTAAAAACTCAAATGGCCTGTTAGGGTCTTAAACCTCTGATCAAACTCCCAAATAGGTTCAGCTACTTTCTGCTTGATTTCTTTTAGCTATATAATGCACTGTGACTCTAACTTGGGTTTCTTGAATTCGGAAATCAACACAGTCTTAATGACATTCAGTGGTTTCAGCTGGGCAACTCCTTGGACAAATTTCATCTACCAACCTAGTGTGCGGTCTCTTAGGGTAGTACTAAACTGATCTTTCTTAATAGCTTCATCATTGACTTGCTTAATACTCCATACAGCCTCACATAGAAACCAGTGTTGATCAGGATCTTCAGATCCATCTCCCCTAAAGGTGGGTAACCTCATCTCATCTGCCATGGATCTTCCTAGGTTTCCTGATTGACTATGTACTAAACTACTTGTAACAATGCTCTAAGTGTTCTAGTGACTCTGACTACTTTGATTACTTAACGCTGCTAAAACAATAGGAGGAGTAATAGTACTTACTTCAACAATCTATGTAGTACCTGAAGTTTTCGATTCTTCTCAGTGAGGTTCTATGGTCTTCTCTTCTTCTGGCCCAATAGACCCCGAGCATTCCTCGTTCACTAACTCTTCTTCTTCTCCATTGTAAAACCCTTCTTCCTGTGCTAGTGGTTCATGATTCTGCTCAAACAAGTTCACCAAAGGAACTTCTCTGAAGATTCTCCCACTGCGTGTATGTCCAACCTCTGTGTCGTTGTCGTTGTATGAATTCTTGAACATTAGCTTTTCGATCTAACCCGCTATTGTATCTTCAAGATGTTCTTCTCATGCAATAGCATCTTGATCCTCAACTTCAAGAAGTGTAAAAATTTCCCTCTAGTTTCTTTAAAGAAATGTCTCTTTGTTTGGCTATATGACTCTACTATGTCAATAGCAAACTCGGTGATGTACCCTCCAATGGTGTTATCGAACTAGTGATCTACTGCTCTTGACATGACATTATCAACTCTCTTGACCTTCTTGATTAGCGTCGATGTCCAAACCACAGGTGGTCTAGATCTGATCTCAAATTGGGTATCTGCTAATCTGGCTCACCACTCGTATAGCTCCTTGTGAATTCCTCCAAAGAAAATCTCATGTATATCAATAAATATATACCTTCCCAACCAGTCTTTTGTACTAAGATTAGGGTTCTTATTCTGAGCTTTTGTGAAGTCCTTTTCTTTTTCTTCTATCCACTTATGAATCTATGTCTTCGATGGAAACCACCTTGACATTCCTTCAAGAAGATCCTAGTCCCGGCAATGGAACCATTTGTTGGCATAGGGGTAGACCGAGGGTTCAGCTCTAACAACGCACCAACAAGCCCTAACTACTGGCCCTTTCGGCAACACCTGCAAAGCAGATGTAGTCTCACCCGAAGTAGCAATAGGGGGTTGCAGGACACGGGTGTCTACAACTAGAGGAAATGCAAAGTGGATCCAAGGTAACAACAACACACAGAGTTCTAGCTATTCTTACCAAGCATAAACCTACTTCGCACAGTTATATCTTAGATCTAACATAATAATGCAATAGTAGAGTATCAGAAGATAAAAGAACACCACATCAACCACACAAAACAACAAGATATACTTGGTTCACCCTCTCCCTAGGGCTACGTCCACAGAACTGTGTTTCTTGATATTATATAAAACATACAGTTCTATCTACGCTCTTAGTTTGCAGATCTCTTCTCTTTCTCTCCTCTCCCCTCCCTGTGCACCCAGTTGCAGGGTTGATCTTCGCACCCAGCTGAAGATCTTACAATACCAGAAGACTCTCACACATAACACTTCTCTCTCACACACAATAGTCTCTCTTTCTCAATCCACAATGACATAATCATTCCTCCTTACAATAGTGAACCCCTCCTCTCTCATCTAGGTTCTTATTTATATATAACAATATCTCACCGACAACCTTAGGCCGAAACCTAGGTGTCAAAACCCTAAATACCAAAACCCTAGGTGTCTCAAACCCTAGGTCAACTTGACTCGCATTTTTGGAGCATCGCTAGCTTATCATTTCTTCCTTCCCACGAAGTGCTTCAAAGCATCTATCGGTGGCTTTTTTCACTTGTTGAGTTGTCTATGATCCATCTTCCTTGCCGATTTTTTCTCCTCGATCTTCTCGTCCAACGGCTCGTTCTCCTGTACTTCGCTCCTTCTTTTCTGCTACTTTGTCCACTTCGACCCAGTCTCAGTCAATATGTCTTCCGCATAGTTTGCACTTCGTCTTTTCTCTTCCTTTTTCCTTGCTTTTCCTCCTTAGTCCATAACCAAGGGCGAACAAATCCATCACATTTGACAAGTTGGTGGAGAAATATGCAAAATGAAAGAAACCCTTAGGAAAGAATTCAACTCATTCCATCGATGAGACAGTGTGCCTTGATTAGAGAGGGAAGAGTCAACCACGTGATTCTTCTATAGGAGAAGGCAACAAAAGATGGCATGGAATAAATACTTCTAGAGGCAGGCAGTAGGCATAATCAAGGTGATAGATCCAATATTCATTGTACTCGTTGCAAAAAGAATGGATCACATGAAGCAAATGACTACATATTTCCATGGGAGAAGATCAAAGAAGATAGGAAAAATTAGAAAGAGGACAAAGGTAAAAATTCATAACCAGCGAAAGGTAAAGCATCTGAATCTTCTCATTACGTTGTTTCCCATTGCAATATAAGAGTAACTGAAGATTTGTTTAACACTTCATTTTCTTCTTGGAGAGATGCATGACTTCTTCACATAGGTGCAACCTCCCACATGAAGTTTTGAAGAGACTTCTTCAAAGAATTCAATGAAAATGTAGATGACAGTGTATTTTGGAGATATATCAAGTCTAAAACCTTTGGGAATGGGCACCATTAGGCTTAAGTTTCCTGGACTCCCAAATTTTCTTATGCATAATGTGCTTTATCTTATTGAGTTGCAAAGGAACTTGTTGTCCCTTGTGCATATCCAACATCAAGGCCAATGTTGAACCAAAAATATGCTTTGGGCTCAACAAGGTGTTTATCACTTTCATCCCTTCATAATCTGGCTTGAGGGTTGGTCTTAGCCACCTCTTATACTCTAGTTCCAATCAAAGACAATGGTAGGTGTCATAGTCAACATGGCCCTTTCCCATTAAAGAGTATCAATGAACTGATTTCAAAGGTTTTATCTGAGCACCATAGTGACTTATCAGACACTATAAGAGTATTAGGCAGCAATTTCAAGTCACTTGATCTTGGTTCAAGTCACTTACAAGGTGTCAGATTCAGTTGGGTCAGTGCCTCTAGTATCAATTTGAGGGATAGTAAGGCTAAATGTATTTCATATTCATGGTGTTCCCTAGCCTACTATCACCTATGGGATAGCTATATAATAGTCATTAATACCCTTACGTCTATCAACATCTTGATAACTCGCAAGTAGGCTTCATTTTGACCTTGTCTGGATTGCCTCGGGACCATGTTCTTTTTCCCCTAGGGGAGGCCTTCCTGGGGTTATTTTTAAGTTATGAAACCCTTCCATATGCGAATTCCCTAAGTCAAGGTTGCACAATTCATATTTCATGATTTTAGGTCTCAGTATGCAAAGAATTCAATGTTAGCCTCGTCCGCTTATCATTAGACAGGTCCCCTTGAGGACATGGTTTTCCAAAGAAAACAAAATGAAATATGTTCATTATGTGGAAAAAAAAGTGCTTTCATCCTATAATGATCAGGATAAGCTTTCCAATGGGCTATCATGAGACTGATTATGAGTTTGTATGACTAGTCTACGAAGAGCACAACTTTCACCTCCTAAATGGCCAAAATCCATAGTTGTGACTTCCTGGTAAGTTCCAGTTCAAATATTTGAATTGAAAGGAAAATTAGGCCTAGATTTGAAGTAGGACAGTGAAATACCTTTCCAACGGTATATATTATGCCTGATTTTCACCTTCAATTGATGATAACAAGACTTTGCAAATTCATGACTAGTTTCACGGATCATATTGGTAATAGTGGTAAGGTTAAACATTTGTTGTTGAAATCATCCAAATGAAGAAATCAAGGATTTCATAATATATTAGACTCGGAGCCCTTTCCAATGATGCCTCATTTTCCTCATTCTAAAATCAGATGACCCAATTAGAGTTGTCACAAGTCTCTGAATTTTTTCAGGTGAGGTGGTCTTGCCATCTGACATAGTAGAGTTTCATAGCAGTTACATCAGTGGTTAATAACCTCATGTTAGAAGTTCATTTCCACCTTATCGAATCACACGTCAATACCTTTCTACCGATACTCTTCTTTCCCTGATTGGACATTGTATGATGATGTGGTACCTTTCGCAAGATTGGGTATTTTGTGGGGCCCACCAACAAATTAGGGTTTTCGACTACAGAAGTTCCTAGCCAAAATTGGGGGCCTAGGTGGCATTAGATCAGATCACCAATAGAATAATCTTTATGGGCTCATCAAGACCTTTCCAACAACGTGCTCTACATCCAATTCAGACTTCATCTCATCTGGAAACATTTTTAGCCTCATCCAAGGAGGTCATGGTCAAAAGTCAAAGTCAAAGTGAACCTTTAATCGACACATATTTCAAGGAAAATACAAAAAAATTAAGGAAAAAAATGACAAAAAGGGGAGGATGACACGCACCCCTCCCATGTAAAATCAAAATTTGAAAATCATTTTTTGGGGGGAAAATACAAAATCCTTTCCCCCTTCCTTATTTCATCATTTGGTCAGTTGAGGGATCATACTAGGGTGCTCTGCAACTTGAGTTACATGTACAAGAGGAGGCATATCATACACCACCAAAATCACAGGGATAGGTACCCATGCTTGTCCCATTCACTACCTAGTTTTTCTCCTTAGAAGGGGTTTAGTGATTGGTCTTGTTTCTTTAAAAAAAAAAATGGTTCAAATCCCTTATTGTTGTTTCATGATTTTGTTGGTTCAAATGTTTAAGTGGTTGGTTTAATGTATGAGTGATTGTTGGTTTTAGAGTTTAAGTGATGGTATAATTTTTCTTATGTTGTTCATGTTGTTCATGTGTGTTTTTCATGAGTAAAATTGCAAGAGGGCAGGGGCTCGAATCCCTCTTGGGCACTAGGCCCAAGCCTCTATGGCCCTCTTATTTTATGATTTTTTAGTGCTATTATAGTCCTATACATGTAATTTTGAAGGAGGAAGGGTTTGAAACCCCGACATCCCCCTTTTCCTGTAATGTCCCCATTTTAGGATTTCCTTATGTTACAGTTTTAAATGCCTCTCAGAGTATCCAATTGGGGGTGATAGTGAGCTCAGGAAATTTTGAGGAGTTTTATGGGCTCGACTTACATTATTCATCATATTTCATCATTAGGATCCATTCCGCACTTGTCCTTTGTTTCGTTTCATTCTAACGATTTCCTTCGTTTCATTTTGTTGCAACATCAAATACAAGGGAAGACCAAAGGAATATTACAAGGGTTTGAACACATATAGGAGGATGTATGGAAGTGACTTACCCAATGGGAGGGTTATACCTAAGTTTTTAGATAAGCAGCGAAGTGAAGAGAAAACAAGGAGATTAGAGCCTCATGGATCAATGGAAACAAAGGGAAAGGAACTTTTCTACCATTGCAAGGAGCCTTGAGAGCCAGATCACAGATGTAGGGGCAAGGGGAAAGTGCATTACATTGAGGTGCGCTATGGCAGTGATGATGAAGAAGATGCTTGTGATGAGGATGACATATTGGCAACAGGGGATGCACCTTCAGTAGAGTTATCTTCTGAGGTTAACACACATGTGGTACAAATTACTGAGCTTGATATGGAGAGGAAAACACCTATGTTTGACCATTTGGTTTGGAATAAGGAGTATGTGCATGAGGAGGTGGCCTTAGATGCTTTATTAGAGCAGTTCCATGAGGTCAGTGACACCCACGCATCTGATCGACAAAGTGATGACTAGGATGCTTGTGAGGGTTCAAATGTGTTATCACCTAGGCATGATGAGATTCAGATGTTGGGTGACCTACCTTTGGGTGTTGACATGACTTCTAGGAAGTCATGTGTGGGGGATGATGAGCCTCCTATGGAGTTGAGCATGTTAAAATATTGTGTAACTGCAAATAATATTCTTATCCCCTTTTGTGGATAAAGATAAAATATATTTATTATTGATTATATCAATTCCCTTTTGTGGATTGATCATGTCGGGCATTGTAATTGACCAAATCCCCTTTTACAGATTGGTCAAACCCTAATTGTAATAGGCTAAATAAGAAGTCGGCCCCAGAATATATTAAAGGTGGTTATAACCACCCAGAAGAAGAAGTCGGCCCTGCCAGTGAAGAGACACTTCCACACGTGCCAGAATTGTATAAATAAGAGAGGCCAGCGCCTCATTTGAACACACACTCAGCTCACTCATCTAGTGCGTAAGTTTTGAAGGAAGCTGCAGTTGCCAGTTGTCGGAAGAAGGAAGAGAGAGAGGCGTGTTGCTCAGTGTTGGATATTCTCTGTTGTCTGGTTCATTATCTTGGCATTGTATTGGCTATCTATATTAAGGAAGTTTTGCTGGGTTTTCTTCCCCTTAAGGGTTTCCCAGGATAAATGCTTGTGTACTCTTGTGATTGTGTTTCTCTCAGTGATCCTGTTTATGCTATTGTTATCTAGTAAACAGAAAGGTAACCTAATAATAGCAARAACTTTAACATAGCGTGACACATTCCTCATCTTCTCAATCACCTATGATAGCCAYGACACATGAGGATATCAGTGGCATTCAGGATGTGGTAGAGGAGCCTTATGTAGTGATTGGACACAAGGGACATTTAGATATGCAGGGCCAGGAAGAGAGGCATGAATTGGAGATAGATGAATATATACATATGTTCCAATATGAGGGGAGTGAGTCACCTCTTTTGGGGATTCCATCAATAGATCAGGTTGTGGAGACCGACATATCAATGGGATACTTACTTTGGGGATCAACCTACAGTGACGGGGATGCATTCATTGTCTGTCGAAATGGTCGTATCACAAATATGGACACATCAGTATGGGATCCGGGTGCAGATGTCATTAGTAGAGTGAGAAAAATGAGGATAGAGTTGTGCATACAGGTAACGGGGTGGTTCAGATCGAGGCAACAATATATGATGTTGTAGAGTGGCATACAGGGGGATTCAGTAGCACAACAGACAGTGGGCAGTGTGGCACCTTAGCTCTTAAGGAATGTGTTGAAGAGGATTCCATTGTTTACACTAGCAGTTGAAGTCATGAGGTATCACTTTAGCAGGACAATGTGAAGGAGTCACAATATTTGGTCGGACAGTTAAGGGTCAAAGAGGACATGATTGTGGCAACCATTAGACACATTGATGATACACACACATTGGTGGCAGAGTATTGTTGGAGGGCCACGATGGAACATGATAGTTCGGATGGAGTGTTTTCCATTGAGGACTTTCAGATACTTAGGGAGAGAGTGATTGTGATGAGGACCTACTACCAACAAATACTTATGGATAGAGATTACCTTCTGAAGGTTGGAAAGATGTATCATGGGGCATTGAAGGAGAAGGAGACTAAGGTGGACCGACTCACTCATGAGTTGGTAAGCACATAGAGATTCTTGAAATCCACACAGACAACCCTTAAAGAATCAAAGTCCATATTAGAGGAGCTCCATGAGGAGGCTAGTCAGGGATCCACTATATCTATCTCAGCAGATGGTCAGATATATACTTCAGCTACATCGCTAGAGGATGTTCGTGGTTTGATAGAGGAGCGTGAGGGGTACCCCGGAGAAGCTTGAGGGACCACCATTCGTGGGGAGCTCTGTGACAGTTGGGAAAACACATACACATGGGGATTCGAGAGCTAGGGGTTGTTATCGGGTAAATCGGTGAATGCGAACATAGACTAATCCCCCTAGATCCACCTAGATCTAGAACAAAACACGATAGGACATGGTGCTTTCCCTAGGCTCTAATCATCGAATTTACTACCAAACAAAAGACGATAGACATACCTTTAAATGTCACTTCCTTATGTCTTTGTTGTTCCCATTTCGCTCCGGTGCTCTTGTGATACTGATCCTACAGTAAGACACAAACCAACCAAAGTGAAAGCAGCAAAAGTATATTCAATGACAACCTATGCATATGATCAAGGAATTATGCAATAAAATAAAGACAATTCTATGGGAAAGAAACATGCCACTGTATTATATTAATAATAGGAAGAGATATTACAACCGGATGCCTTGATGTCGTAAGGTTCCTTCCAATAGTTCCTTGCTTCCCACACACTTCTTGCTCCAAGGATTCTAAGACTATAGATCTGACATCTATCTTGACAAAAGAAAAGCTCAAAGCCACTCTAACCAAGCTAATAATTCCAAGCCAAATCCAACTACAAAAGCCAAGATCCAAAACCAACTAACTTTCTCCATGACAGCCCCTCTCCTTTTATAAGCTGAAGAGGATAAGGTAAGGAGGTTAGGATAATCCCACTAAATCATGAAAGCGAGTAAGATCCAAACCATTTGGAGGCCACCTCACCATAGAAGCTTCTCCTTCTAGAAGCATCGAGAAAATGCTCATTTTTCCCACATATGAAGGCCGTTGTGACCTATCTATAGTGTACCCTACGGAAACTTCGTGCCCTAGCTATAGTGCAGCCTGCGGAAATCAGGAATTTTCGCACCCTAGCTATGGTGAAGCCCGCGGAAATCCTCCAAAATAGGGTTTTTACAGAGGAAAACACAACTTCTTATCTCAGGAAACGTTCTTCTGCCTTCTTTCTTTAGGAATTCAAGCCACTGACCCTTCTGAAGGCAACATATAGGTTTACATCATTAACGGTCATAAGGGTGACGAAAATAATGTGTAACTGGAGTAGTTATGAGGATTTCCATGTAGAGGTTGACCCAGTAGTACACCTAGGATACATGATGATTCAAGAGGATACATGAGCTTGCACGAGTGTGCAGGGACATACAATGATGAGCGGTAGTTCACAGTGGCATGCATAGGTGTACAATGCGATCTGTGGGGATGTGTTAGAGTACAAGGAGAAGACATACTTGATGCAGCATGGAGATTTATGTGGAGAGTGGTCCTCTCATTTACAACAGTACATGGGCCTTGGAGATCACCTTCTCAATAACAACAGTTATATGAGTGATGGTAGAGGGAGTGTGATTGACCATTTGTATGTGGAGTCACCTACCGTTGTACCCGATGGCATGAGATTAGTGTGGAATCCAAGCAACTATTCACCATGGATGTAGGTGGATGAGTTCTTGGTCAAGCCTTTGGGATTGACCAATGCATATGACACTTCCCAGTCCTACATACAGTTGTAGGTATTTTTGTTAGCCTTCCCCGATACTTTCATTATATACAGTAGCATAGGGGAAAATAGGTAGTTGCATGGGACATGGAGATTTGTTGGGAAGAGACCTCCTTACATGGGATACTTCATTACATGTAGAAAGATAAGGGAGGTACACCTAAGACAATCAGATGAGGCCTTAGGCATCATGGAGAGTATCTTAAGCCGTGGGACATAGGATATTTAGAGATTGATGTAGGTTCAGAGTCTCATCATGATAAGGACGAGGAGAATAGTAGGATGGATGCTTTCGATTAGGACTATGAGGTCAGTTGGTAGGATGTAAGTTTGCAGCAGGCAGCAATAGAGATCTTGAGGACCGTACATTATGTACATATGGTCGGACAACTTGGACATTTCAGGACCCGTCATCAGATCAGAGAGAGATTCTCTTAGGAGGATCTAGAGGATGATGTCATTAGGCATATGGGGGAATGCTTGGTAGGTAAACATCACAAGTCAGGGCATGATACCTTAACCACCCTCGTTTCAAGGTAGAGTTGGAAGAAAATGCTAACATCTCTCAACCCTGGTGTACTAGATCTATATAGTAGGGTTGGCATCATAGGGATATTTTCAGAGTATGGGACATCACAAGAAGAAGAGTGGATTGAAAGGGAGGCCAAGTTTAGTGATCATGGACATGACAACATAACTATCAGTACAATTTGGTCGGAGGTTCATAGTCCAGTAAGCACCAGGTTACGTGGTATGGAATAATCATAGTTATTTGATGCAAGGTTTGGTGCACTTCTAGAGTGCATGGGAGTTTCAAGGACGCTCATGATTGATTCCTTCCATTGTTGGGGGAATTTGAGAGCAAATGGAGATGAGGATGTTATGTGGAAGGATGGGTCTCCTTGATTAAGGATTAGGTACATGGATAGATAATCTTCTTGGTTAGCAGGGGATATGGATACTACCAGAGGTGCTAGTTTGGAGACTGGTTTAGGTGAGAGTCCTTGAGGGATGGATACTATATTTACTTGCTCTATTGGTTGGGGATCTTCAAGAGACTATTTGTGTGGATGTCCTACAGGACTATACTTTACATGGAACTACAGTTCACATCTTGATTTGGGATCTAGGGATTAGAGTGATGGGTATTCTAGTGGTTGATGGAGTTGAGATTAGAGTAGAACGGTTTCCTCAGGAGTTCACTAAGGATCTACTACACATGATCATTCTAATCATCGGGAGCATTATGAGGGCATGGGTGGCGAGCACATTGAGGGACCATGTTTTGAGGGGAGAGTACTTCATGTCACAAAGGTGGATATGGGACCCTGGGATAATACACAATTTGATTCAGCTATTGCTTAAGGACACATAATATTCAGGCAGCGAGGACTATAATGTCCCCATTTTTTAATTTTCTTATGTTACAGCTTGGGATGCCTGTCAGAGTAGCCAATTGGGGGTGATAGTGAGATCAGGAAGTTTTGAGGAGTTTTATGGGCCCGACATACATTATTCATCATTTTTCATCATCGGGATCCATTCTGCACAACTTGTCCTTGGTTCTTTTGCATTCCGACAATTTCCGTAATTTTGGGTTATTATTGAGCATATTTTACATCTTATTTAGAGCTTGTTTCTTAGAGGAACACATTAGTGTAATAGCTCGTTTGAACCGGGACGAAAATATATATAGGATAGGATGATAAAAAGTGACTTTCAATGGTCAAAGAAGTTATAAGGGTGAATTAATTAATTTTTAGAGTAAAAAGGGTCATTAAATTAATAAAGTGATTTTATGAAGAAATAATAAAGATGAATTAAAAGTCACTTGAATGGAAAAAGGTGAAAGGGGGAATAAAAGAGAGATAGGGGCTTCTATTCTCTCATTATGTTGATTGATTTTTTATGTCTGGCTTCTTGGCTAGAGAGCTCAAGATACTTGAGGGTTTTGAGGGTTTTGAGGGTTTTGACTAAATAAACCCTAGAGATCAACAAGGGAGTGAAAGATTCTCCTGTTCTTGATCCCAGCTTGGCCAAGGTGGTGAAATATTCCACCCTCCCCATTCTATTAAGTTCAGATCCTTTTAATTCATTCATTTGTGAAGTGGGGCAAATCATGAGATGAGTTCTCTTTGGAAGGAGCGCACTAAAGATCTTGGAGAATTCCAATTTAGCATCCAGAAGAGACATATAACTCATATCTTCACCTGCGTGTCTATTCCACCTCTGGATATATTAGATCTTGCAAATTTTGGAGAGGATCTTTGAGGAGATTCATTATTTTGTACCCAGGGCGAAATATTTCCTTGAGGGGTGCATCTGGTAGTGAAAATATTCCTCTTTTGGGGTTGTATCAGTTTCTACTTGTTGGGATCGAGTTGTATACATCTTGGGAAAATTATTTATGAGGAGATTGTCCATTTCATTCATGGATCGAACCTCATCTTTAGCCAAGGAGAATTCAGACCAAGCAGGGCACATATCTTTTCATTGGGCCATCCTTTGCTAAAGAAATTACATATTTTTGGAGCAGTTGTTAGAGGGTTTCTATAGGGAGACACTTTGCCTTTATTTGGATGTGTTTTGTTTGTATTTTCTAGCCATATATCAACTATAGCAAATACATTTCATATCTGGAAATTACTGTGTGGTGGACATCCAAGTGCATATTAAATAAAACAAGGATTTGAGGAACTATCTTATGGTGTTTAATAGCTATTAGTTTCTGATTTATTTAGTTATCATTGCATGTGTTTTCCTTATATATTACATGAAGAAATATGGGCCAAAATACATCAGAAAATACACTTAAATGAATGCTACAACCATTGCACACAAAGTGTTTGACAAAGCACTTCAACCAGCCAATTGCAAATAAACATAACAACAAACACAAATTTAGAACAACCACTCATTGGGAAGGGTTTTAGGTGTTGCATGTGATGTGTTTGACATAAACTTCATCCCTTTAACTTGAGTTAATTGGGACAACAAGTATGGAAGTGATTTAAGGGAGTTGGGATCTTGTATGCCAAGTGTTTGACAAAATTCCTCAACCACGTAGATATGATGTTCACATCAGATTTGGTTGGGAACATTACAATGGTATCATAGTGAATGCCTTCCCTAGCATGTGATTTTGTGATATATTGATGGAGCATGAATTTAAGGCCATGAAAATAGAGTATAACTCTCGGAGTGCAGGATTCTGAAGACTGGTCACCTTGGATGAGTATTGCAGCATCAATTAAAAGGGAAGGGGGTTTGATCAAAGATAGGAGGATGTATGGGAGAGCCTTACCCAATGGGAGGGTTATACCCAAGTTTTTAGATAAGCAACAAAGTGAAGAGAAAATAAAGAGATTAGAGGCTCATGGATTAGTAGAAACAAAGGGAAAGGAACTTTGCTACCATTGCAAGGAGCCTTGGGAGCCATATCACAGATGCAGGGGTAAGGGGAAAGTGCATTACGTCGAGGTGGACTATGACAGTGATGATGATGAAGATTCTTATGATGAGGATGACAGATTGGAAGCATGGGACGCACCATCAGTAGAGCTATCTTATGAGGTTAACACACACATGGGACAGGTTGAGGAGTTGGATATGGAGAGGAAAACACCTCAGTTTGACCATTTGGTTGGGCATGAGGAGTATGTGCATGAGGAGGCAGCCTTAGATGATTCATTAGAGCAGTCCCATGAGGCCAGTGACACCCACACATCTGATCAAGTGATGACCAAGATGCTTGTGAGGGTTCAAATGTGTTAGAACCTAGGCATCATGAGATTCATATGTTGGGTGACCTACCTTTCGATGTTGACATGACTTGTAGGATGTCATATGTGGGGGATGATGAGCCTGCTATGGAGTTGAGAGTGACACATTCCTCATATTATTAGTCACCTATGCTAGCCATGACACATGAGGATATTAGTGGCATTCAAGATGTGGTAGAGGAGCCTTGTGTAGCGATTGAACACAAGGGACATTTAGATATGCAGGGCCAAGAGAAGAGGCGTGACTTGGAGATAGATCACTATATACATACCTTCCAATATGGGGGGAGTGAGTGAGCTTTTTGGGGGAGTCCATCAATAGATCAGGATGTGGAGACCGACATATTGATGGGACACTTACTTTAGGGACCGACCTGCAGTGACGAGGATCCATTCCTTGTTTGTCAAGATGGTCATATCACAAATATGGACACATCAATATGGGATCCAGGTACATATGACATTAGTAGAGTGAGTGCACAAGAGGATACAATTATGCATAAAGGTTATGCGACGGTTCAGATTGAGGAAATAATATATGATGATGTACAATGGAATACAGAGGGATTCAGTAGCACAACAGATAGTGGGTAGTATGGATCATTATCTCTTGAGGAGTGTGTTGATCAGGATTCCACTGTTGACACTAGCAGCGGAATTCATGAGGTATCACTTCAGCAGGATAGTGTTCAGGAGTCACAACATTTTGTAGGACAATTGAAGGTCAGAGAGGACATGATCATGGAAACCATTAGACACATTGATGATACACATGTGTTGGTGGCAGAGTATTGTTGGAGGGCCATGATGTCAAAGGATATTTTGGATGGAGTGTTTACCATTGAGGGCTTCTAGACACTCAAGGAGAGAGTGACTGTGATGAGGACCTACTACCAACAACTACTTCTGGATAGAGATTACCTTTTGGAGGATGGCGAGATGTATCATGGGGTGCTGAAGGAGAAGGATATTGAGGTGGACCGACTCACTCATGAGTTGGTAAGCACATAAGGATTCTTGAAAGGCACATATACAACCCTTCAAGAATCAGAGTCAAGCTTAGAGGATCTCCTTAAGGAGGCTAGTCAGGGATCCACTACATCTATCTCAACAGAGGGTCAGATATACACTTCAACTATGTTAGCACTTTGTAATTTTCCCAAGGTTGTGGGGGAAATCACAAAGGTAACATCAAACTGCTTGGAGTCATGGATCTAGCCCTCCAAGACTCAGAGAGGGCTCTCTCTGTCTGATCTAGCTTTGTTTTAGATTTTAGATGTTAGGCTAGTTACAAGGTGCGGAATTTATTTTAGATTTGAGATGTTTGGCTGGAAGGCTATTTTAGAATTCCATTAGGCTATGGGGTCTGTTTATAAAGTAAGGATCGGTTCAGATCTAGAAGTAAATGTCTCCACAGGGTGGGATAGTAAAAATTGTTGGATCGTCTTAGATTTAGTGTGGATGAATGGGGTGAAAGCAGAGAGATCCGCTGAAAAGAGGAGCAATTAAGAATTCCTTTGCAAAGCTTCAAATGAATAACATAGAGATTATTGAAAAATTAGACACAAAGTATGCATACATAAATTATGCGCTATTACTTTCTTTCAATAATAAGAAATGGAAGTGCATGAAAGATAACAGGAAAATAACTGAAAACAGAAAGGGAACACACCATCGACGCTTCTACACGAGAATCCTGTAAATTCACTTCTCTATTACTGGTTGATCTTGAAAATATTACACAATATCTCACTGGGCTCCCATATCAACCAAAAGAATCACCCCTTTCTTATTACAAAACAATGCTTAATTAATAAAAACAACACTCAAATTATTTTGACTTTGTTAGCAATACAATCCCACAAAATCATAAAAAATAGAATACAAAATAAACAAAGCAACAATAGAATGAGGAAAAGATATTGGATCCTTTAATTCTGGAAATGTATGGTCATCTATGCAACTGAAATCCCCTTCTGAAGGCTGCCACCTAGATGCTCTGCCTCAAATTTGTTGTCTTCAATATGTATTTGATTTAATATTTGACTTGTTGTTCTACTACTTGTGCCTTTAGCTGCCCTATAATCCATAAAATCAGAGATTTGATCTCCTTTTTGCCAGCACTCAAAAATATGGAAAATATTGCTTAATTGCCAGTTGTTCTTATCTCCTCTAACTACCTGATGATTTTGTGTGGAACTGAATTTGTTGTGATCTTCAAAGCTAGTTGACAAATCTTCCAGACCATGACCAGGGGGAGTATAAACCAACCATGTTTCAAATTATGTTGTGATGTAATCTCCACCCATGACAACAGGGCACTCCCTATTTCTAATGGATGTATATACCTGTAATACTCAAGAGCTGAACCTAGAAATGTTCCCTTAACTTGAATATTGATCCTCCACTTAGATTATAGAGTGGAAATGAGTTCTTCTGCCACTACAAGAAATTGGTTCCTTTGTCCATTTTCAGGGCAGAAAAAAAATTGATTTGATCTCCACCAATTATAGAAACAATCTCCTCTGCATATTGAAAGTTTTCACAGCAAATTCAACAATTTTATTTCTTAGTTTCAATGGTGTGGGGTCCTTCCTTTCCTTTTCTTCCAATCTTAAAGCTTCCTCTAATAATTTGGCAATTATTGTTTTTTCCCTGCAAGTTTCTTCCTTTTGAAAAAGGGCCTCATTTCTCTGCCTCTTTAATTCATGATTATTTTCAAGTTCCTTGCTGACAAATACCCTCATGTTGTTAAATGCCATCTCCAACTCTGCTATTTCTGCTTCAACAGACTTCTTTCAAGTTTGAAGTTCCACCCAATTGTTTAGCAATCTTCATTTCTACTCTCCAAAACTCTACACTATGATGGAGGGTGTCATCCCTTTCCCTTCCAAATTCAATACTCTGATTCATTTCCTTACCTTTATCTACAGCCATCTTCAAGTAGTTAAATGAAGTCTTTGAATCTACTTTTGTTGTTTCACCTGCCATCCTTACTTTTCTTTCAGATTCAGGTTCCAAAATATCCCCACTAAATTTCTTCAGAGGTTTCAAAAGAAATATTTGGAGATATTACTTGAACGGCTATTAATTCTTGTTTGCAAAGAATGTCTTGACTGCTTGTAAAGAAAGTCTATGTATCTAACTTTGCCATTTTCCCTATTATTGTGGCTTGTATCTTTAATATATCACCAGAATTTTTATCATATTGAACATCAACAAGGTGCATTTAACAGGTATTGAATTACATTAAGAGAAATGCCTTTCGATAAGCCCCATTCTACCTTTGATGATAATAACCTTACGGCTGCAGCATTTGTAATATTGGCTTATCACCTGTCCCAATGATCAAACTACATGCATGTTGAGGTTACTACATCAACTAAGTGTTATAGAACCATTGCTCTTACAGAAATGCGATGGGCGAGCCCCTTTCTCTAACTCCCACCATAGATCTTGCAGAAAGAATGCTTGCTATGAACATATATACAATCATAAGTTTTTCTTAGCCTATCATGTGAGCTCGTGATTGAGTTGTAGATCAACAAAAGGATCGAAATCTGATACCCCGGTCAGCTCTTCCTCATGGATCCTCCTGCATGTGATCGGGTGCCTACTACTTATGCGTTGGCTTGTGTGTTGTGTGCTTGAGGTGTTTCCACTTTCATTTCGAGAATTATAGAGCATTTGTAGATCCATTGGTGGTTTCCATGAGTATCTATGTTGGCGCCCTTCTTGTGCCATATTATGCCTGAGCGATGACATTTCTCCTTTTAGTAATAAGCATGATAATTCTCTGTTGTATATGATAAACAACCTATTGACACCTGCAATATTTCTTTGACATTTGGACACGGGCTTGAACACTTGTGATGACTAGAGCATGCATTAAATTTGACATCACACTTGGATGCATAATGTTTGTGTTGTTGTTGTGCCATTTTGTGTTTTGCATGTATGGGACATGGAGCTGGAGTGGGAGTTAAGCCTTATGGCTTATACTTTGATGAAAATTTCAATACAGTATTAATTGAACCCTACATAAGGCCAAGATATCAGTCAGAATATTGATTTCCCTATGAATTATAGGGTCCTAACATAGGCTCCACCTGGGGATGGCAGCTCAGCATGAGGTGTCAAGAATCTAAGAACTCTGAGTGTGCAGACCAGTTGTCTTGTCCATTGGGTTGTTCCCAAACTGAAACCTGCAACCATTTCTTGTACATGTTCCAAACCGGAGGGATACGAACCAAACTGAAAATAAAACTATGAAAAAACTGAACTGAAATAAGTGTTCATCCTATTGATCTTATTGGCACACTCCTACCTACTCTAATCTACTGATAATTTTGTTTTTCTAAATGATACAATAATTCCAGTGCAGCCAGTCAAGCAACTGCTTATATACATTGACTTCTTGACTGTTTATCAAAAATATTAGAAAAACAACTTGCCCTTTTTTCCAGAAAACCCAAGTTGTGCAATGTAATGACGACTGTAGATGGATGTGTACAATGGAACTGGAAATATCCTTCATATAATCAGCTACAGGATCCATAAATTCATAATTAATTGATATACCTTTTAGGCTCTCAATGACAAGTTGATCCTGGATGACTTTTTCAATTTCTTCATCAAGGTTGAACCTTGATTCCATCTCTACAATATCAGGCTCATAACCATATTCTTCCTCTATCTGCAAGTCAAATGGTATAACAATTTCCTCTTTTTTTGGAGGAGGAAGACTTTCCAAGAACTGTTTAGGATCTTGGAAATCATGTGATTCAATTTGAACATCCAGTAGTTCAAATCCATTTTCTAATATTTCAGCAATTAAACCAAGAAAACAACTTTTACCTTTAGGTGTGAGTCGAATGGATTTTAAACAAAGAGATAATGTTGTTAAGAAATTCTCATCAATCTGAAATTCTTCTAACTCATCCCTCAAAGTTTGTAACATTTCACCAAATAAAGGGTTTGCCACATACCCTGTCATCTTGGATCACCATCAATGCTCTCAAATCTGGATTCTTTGGCAGTGAAGTCACTTTGAACTTTGAAGCTCGGGATCTTGAACAATGGAATCGTCGGGTGAATGGTATAGCCTTCCTGTGTTTGGCTTCTGTTCACCATTAGAAGTCAAATCTGAACTTGATATACTTTTATGGAGAGCCTGAAAGCTCGGTCCCCAGTGCGGTCACCACTCTGTTAGCACTCTGTAATTTTCGCAAGGTTGTGGGGGCAATCACAAAGGTAACATCAAACCACTTAGAGTCCTGGATCTATCCCTCCAAGACTCAAAGAGGGCTCTCTTTGTCTGATCTAGCTTTGTTATAGATTTTAGATGTTAGGCTAGTTATAAGGTGCGAAATTTGTTTTAGATTTGAGATGTTTGGCTGAAGGCTGTTTTAGAATTCCATTGGGCTATGGGGTCTGTTTATAAAGTAAGGATCAGTTCAGATCTAGAAGTAAATGTCTCCACAGGGTGGGATAGTAAAAATTGTTGGATTGTCTTAGATTTAGTGTGGATGAATGGGGTGAAAGGGGAGAGATCCGTTGAACAGAGGAGCAATTAAGAATTCCTTTGCAAAGCTTCAAATGAATAACATAGAGATTATTGAAAAATTAGACACAGAGTATGCATACATAAATTATGCGCTATTACTTTCTTTAAATAATAAGAAATGGAAGTGCATGAAAGATAACAGGAAAATAACTGAAAATAGAAAGGGAACACACCACCAACACTTCTACACGAGAATCTTGTAAATGCACTTCTCTATTACTGGTTGATCCTGAAAATATTACACAATAGCTCGTTGGGATCCCATATCAATCAAAAGAATCACCCCTTTCTTATTACAAAACAATGCTTAAATAATAAAAACAACACTCAAACTATTTTGATTGTGCTGGCAGTACAATCCCACAAAATCATAAAAAATAGAATACAAAATAAACAAAGCGGCAATAGAATGAGGAAAAGATATCAGATCCTTTAATTTTGGAAATGTATGGTCATCTGTGCAACTGAAATCCCCTTTCGAAGGCTGCCACCTGGATGCTCTACCTCAAATCTGATGTCTTCAATATGTATTTGATTTAATATTTGACTTGTTTTTCTACTACTTGTGCCTTTAGCTACCCTATAATCCATAAAATCAGAGATTTGATCTCGTGTTTGCCAGCACTCAGAAATATGGAAACGATTTCTTAATTTCCAATTGTTCTTATCTCCTCTAACTACCTGATAATTTTGTGTGAAACGAAATTTGTTGTGATCTTCAAAGCTAGTTGAGAAATCTTCCAGACCATGACCAGGGGCAATATAAACCAACCTTGTTCCAGATTTTGTTGTGATGTAATCTCCACCCACGACAACAGGGAAGTCCCTATTTATAATGGATGTATATACCTGCAATACTCAAGAGCTGAACCTAGAAATGTTCCCTTAACTTGAAGATTGACCCTCTACTTAGATTAAAGAGTGGAAATGAGTTCTTCTGGCACTACAAGAAATTGATTCCTTTGTCCATTTTTCAGGGCAGAAACAAAATTGATTTCATCTCCACCATTCATAGAAACAATCTCCTCTGCAGATTGACAGTTTTCACAGCAAATTCAACAATTTTCTTTATTAGTTTCAATGGTGTGAGGTCCTTCCTTGCCTTTTCTTCCAATCTTAAAGCCTCCTCTAATAGTTTGGCAATTATTGTTTTTTCCCTGCAAGTTTCTTCCTTTTGAAAAAGGGCCTCAGTTCTCTGACTCTTTAATTCATGATTATTTTCAAGTTCCTTACTGACAAATACCCTCATGTTGTTAAATGCCATCTCCAACTCTGCTAGTTCTGCTTCAACAGACTTCTTTCAAGTTTGAAGTTCCACCCAATTGTTTATCAATCTTCATTTATACTCTCCAAATCTCTGCACTTTGATGGAGGGTGTCATCCCTTTCCCTTCCAAATTCAATACTCTGATTGATTTCCTTATCTTTATCTACATCCATCTTCAAGTAGTTAAATGAAATCTCTGAATCTGCTTTTGTCGTTTCACCTGCCATCCTTACTTGTCTTTCAGATTTGGGTTCCAAAGTATCCCCACTAAAATTTCTTCAGAGGTTTCAAAAGAAATATTTGGAGATATTACTTGAACGGCCATTAATTCTTGTTTGCAAAGAATGTCTTGACTGCTTGTAAAGAAATTCTTTGTATCCGACTTTGTCATTTTCCCTATTATTGTGGCTTGTATCTTTAATATATCACCGGAAGTTTTATCATATCGAACATCAACAAGGTGCATTTAACAGGTATTGAATTACATTAAGAGAAATGCCTTTCGATAAGCCCCATTCTACCTTTGATGATAATAACCTTGCGGCTGATAAATTTGTAATATTGGCTTATCACCTGTCCCAATGATCAAACTACATGCCTGTTGAGGTTACTACATAAACTGAGTGTTATAGAACCATTGCTCCTACAGAAATGTGATGGGCGAGCCCCTTTATCTAACTCCCGCCATAGATCTTGCATAAAGCACGCTTGCTATGAACATATATACAATCACAAGTTTTTCTTAGCCTATCATGTGAGCTCGTGATTGAGCTATAGATCAACAAAAGGATTGAAATCTGATACCCTGATCGGCTCTTCCTCCTAGCTCCTCCTGCATGTGACCGGGTGCCTACTACTTGTGCGTTGGCTTGTGTGTTGCGTGCTTGAGGTATTTCCACTTTCATTTTGAGAATTATAGAGCATTTGTAGATCGATTGGTGGTTTCCATGAGTATCTATGTTGGCGCCCTTCCTGTGCCAGATTATGCATGAACGATGACATTTATCCTTTTAATAATAAGCATGATAATTCTCTATTGTAGATGATAAACAACCTATCGACACTTGCAATCTTTCTTTGACATTTGGACACCGGCTTGAACACTTGTGATGACTAGAGCATGCATTAAATTTGACATCACACTTGGATGCATAATGTTTGTGTTGTTGTGCCATTTTGTGTTTTGCATGTATGGGACATGGAGCTGGAATGGGAGTTAATCCTTCTGGCTTATACTTTGATGAAAATTGATGCAAATTTCAATACAGTATTCATTGAACCCTACATAAGGCCAAGATACCAGTCAGAATATTGATTTCCCTATGAATTATAGGGTCCTAACAAGCTACATCTCTAGAGGATGTTGGTGATTTGATAGAGGATCACTAGTTGATAGAGGAGCGTGAGGGGTACCCCAGATCATTGTTGATTATAGAGATATGTGACCCGAAGAAGCTTGAGGATGTTCATGTTTCAGAGGGACCACCATTCATGGGGAGCTCTGAGATAGTTGGGACACATTTGGGAAAACACATACACATGGGGATTCCAAAGCCAGGGGTAGTTATGAGGATGTCCATGTAGAGGTGTACCCAACAGTACACCTAGGATACATGATGATATAGCAGGATACAAGAGCTTTCATGAGTATACAGGGACATCCAATGACGATCGTTAGTTCACAGTGGCATGCAGAGTTGAACAGTGGGATTTGTGGGGATGCATTAAAGTACAGGGAGGATACATATCTGGTGGAGCATGGAGATTTACGTGGAGAGATTTACGCATATGACACTTCCCAGTCTTACATACAGTTGCATGTATTTTTATTATCCTTCCCCGATACTTTCATTATATACATTAGAATAGGGGAAGATAGGCAGTTGCACGAAACATGGATAATTATTGGGCAGAGACCTCCTGATAGGGGATACTTTATTACATGCAGCAGGATAGGGGAGGTTCACCTGAGACAGTCATATGAGGCCTTAGGCATTATGGAGAGTATCTTTAGCCTTGGGATAGAGGATATTTCAGAGATTGACTTAGGTTCAAAGTCTCATCGGGATGAGGACAGGGAGCATAGTAGGACGAATTCCTTTGATGAGGACTATGAGGTCAGTTGGAAAGATGTAGGTTTGCAGTAGGCAGCGACATAGATCTTGAGGACCATACATGATGTACAAATGGTCAAACAACTTGGACATTTCAGGACCCATCAGCATATCAGACAGAGATTCTCCTAGGAGGATCTAGAGGATGATGTCATGAGACATATGGGGGCATGCTTGGTAGGTCATCATCACAAGTCAGGGAATGATACCTTAGCCACCCTCATTTCAGGGAAGAGTTGGGAGAGTACGCTAGAATATCTCGACCCTAGTGTACTAGAGCTATATAGTAGGGTTGACATCATAGGGATATTGTTGGAGTATGGGACATCGCAAAAAGTAGTGTGGATTGACAGGGAGGCCAAGTTTAGTGATCATGCACAGGACAACATAGTTATCAGTACACTTTGGTCGGAGGTTTATAGTTCAGTAGGCACCGGGATATGTGGTATGGCACAATCAGAGTTATTTGATACAGGGTTTGGTACACTTCTAGAGCACATGGGAGTTTCAGAGACCCTCGTGATTGATTCCTTCCATTGTTGGTGGGATTTGAGATCAAATGGAGATGAGGATGCTATGTGGCAGGATGGGTCTCCTTCGTTAAGGATCATGTACATGGGTAGATAATATTCTTGGTTAGAAAGGGATCTGGATACTACCGAAGGTGGTAGTCGGAGACTAGTTTAGGTTAGAGATTCCTTGAGGGATGGATACTATATTTACTTGCTATATTGGTTAGGGATATTTACGAGACTCTTTGTGTGGATGTCCTACAGGACTATACTTTATAGGGAATTGTAGTTCACATCTTGATTTGTGATCCAGGGATTAGAGTGATGGGTAGTCTAGTGGTTGATGGAATTGAGATTAGAGTAAAGTGGTTGCTTGAGGAGTTGACTGAGGATCTATTGCTCCATCCCATATTGACTTGGGTTACCTCCTCTCACGACCTCTTTTTGTACCTCAGCCAACCCAAACCCTTGGTCTACCCTCC
>ML779849.1:415556-426094 GCA_009831015.1 Picea engelmannii | reverse complement strand
ATTAATTAATAATTAAATCAATCATTAACCATCATGAACAACTATTTAATAATAATCAATTAGAAATGTTATTTTAAGACATAAATATAGTTTAGCTAATATTTTAGGATTATATTATTAAATTAATTATACTTAATAATCAAGGGTCGTTACAGTTTGATTCCACACAAAATTTGTCTAGTTCTTCCATCTTTTGGAAAGCATAGGACTCCATTGTCAAATTAAGAGGCATTGTACTAGACTTACCTAGAAGCTTGATATCCCCCAACATTGGATATTTCCTACAATATTTCTTCTTTTCCAAGGATAAAGCATACCAATCCAAATTGAGCTCTTATTCCAATGAATCATCTTGCCCCAACACTAATCACGAACCCATAATCAAGGTTATGGAAATCTCTCCAACCCTCAAGTCAATCTCCACCTCATCCCCCATTTCCTGAACATTTCCCTTCAGGATACTAACTCAGCCATGAACTTCTAAGCCTTGTTCCTCATCATCTTCCCTTTGTATCAAATCCATAGGTTTTCCCTCCCTACCGCATTATTTAGCTCAGATCTCCTTCTTCTGCCAAACCCTTTTGAATAAAACATTTTCACAGTCCTTACGCACATGGCCATAGGCATGGCACCTTGTGCATCTAAATGGGATGCTCTAATAGTCAATGATCTGGGAATATTTTCAACCACCCATACAAAATCCATTGACTCATAAATACCAAGACTTCTATCTCAACTAACAATCTTGTCATAGACTTGGCATTGTTAGTAAAAAACTTGTCATTAATTAGAAGTGTGTTACCAAGAAAATTCCCAATAACTATAGGGGCTTGTATTGTCAAGAGCTCCATGGGTAAGGCATGAAACTTCACCTAAACTAGATTTTTCTCTATAAACTCATATTTTGCATCAAATAAAGGATGGCATGGCTTCATGGATAGGAAAGAACCATCCATGAACCATGCTTCTTTAAGAATGAAAAAATATTATGTGTCATAATTAAATAAGAACCCCAGTCATCCATGAGAGAGAATGTAAAAGGATGGGCTATAACCAAGAATTGTAGTGGTTGTATCCAACTTCTAAGTTGTGCCAAAGTCACCCTTCGACCTATGAATTTCCCTACTAAATTATTTCCTACAAAATCAAGTATCTAGTTTACACCCATGTCTTCATCAACCACCAAGGAAACCCCACTCCCCTGACTCTTCATCACCTTCTACTGCTTCTTTCCCTTCACCTCCTTCACCCTTATCTATCCTTGCAAATGTTGTTATTCGAATTTCCCACCTACAAAATCATCATCTCCCACCTCTAAAACCACATTCCTTCCATCGTGCATCTCAAGAAACAAAATCTACGAGTATATAGAGTGCTTTGTAGGTTCAAGGATTCATCCTTCCAAGACCTTGAAGCTAGATGTATTTACTCTTTGCATAGTAGAACCATCCTCTCCTTCCAAATAAATATGTTGTCCATCCTTCAAAGGATTATCTGAATCATGACAATAGGCCTATAAAAAGGCCACGCACGTTGGAACCATAGTACCTCTTGCCAGATTGTTAATTGAACCACTTACCCTAAGTTTGGATTCTACACTATATTGTCCCCCTTTACCCCCCAAGCCCCCATGGATCCTTTCCACCATCATAGTGATACTAATGTAATTAGAAAAAAATTCATCTTTGGGTAAGGAGTCTTTAGAATAGCCCACACGATGAATATCTTCCTTTATCCCTCAAACCCTAGCTCCTCTCGACCACATGTTAACCAATGGTCAGAGCAATATGGTTACCCTAATTTTGGAGGTGTAATCACTAGGTCCATGACACCAATAATTCTTTAAACCTATCCTACAACAATATAAAAAAAAAAACTTTTGGTGTATACATTTTAGGTGTAAAACGCCCACTGGTAATGTAACCTCTACAACCACTTTAAACTATGAGAAAATGTTTTAATCTCTCCACACTACTTACCCTGGGGGTGTGTAAGCGATAGGAATATGTATCTATATAAGGATATTGATAAACACTTTACCCATCTTCCTTCTTAATCTCCTTGTGGCTTTCGTACATAGTTAGTGGAAGCTCAACTACTTACTCGTTTTCCCACTACATGCCCATCTACCTACAATGGATTTCGAATGAGGGTAGGCATGTGCTAATGATGTATTAGTTCTTGGTTTTAATCTTTGGTTGAGCCACTCTATTTAGTAACTATGTTCCCTTCCAATATGTGGCAGCCAATGCCCCTAGAACCAGGTGTTCCTCTTGCTAAGAACCTGAAACTGAAAACAATTTATTCTTGCCTTGGATCTATGATAGAAAATCTTTGTTTACTTATTTAAAACCAAATCTAGATTAGGTTTAGATCTATGCTCTATCCACTACTTCCAAAACTCAAAACTAGGTATATGCTTAGTTATGATTTGCTAGATCCACTCTATTCAGTAACTCCATGACCTTCCAATCCATGGTAGTCAACAACCCCATAACTAGTTGATCCTCTCTCTAAGAACTAGATGACCTTCTAATCTATGGTATTAAATAACCCTAGAACTAGTTGATCCTCTCTCTAAGAACCTGAAACCACATGCATTCAGTGCTTCGAGTTAAGAGTGGAAACTAAAATCTACAGTGCGAAAGAACCCTAGCCACATACCAAAATATGTAGTGTGAAAAAAAACCTAGAAGCAGACTAAAATCTGCAGTGCAGAAAAACCATAGCCACAGACTCATATTCGCTTTTTGAGGTCAATATTAGAGTGATCGATCCATTTCCATGCCATACACCCATGAACCTATAGAAAACGAGTGACCCATATTCACTTTGAGAGATCAATATGCAATGTAGAAAAACCCTATCCGCCAGCCAAATGTGTGACCTATTAATTACTATCTTGATGATTTACCAATTACCATATTACTACAATTCGTAAGTGTTAGGTTAATTATGACTTTTGTCATGGTGTATCTCCTAATTATTTTTAAAAATAAAGAAGTAAATATATGTGAGGATTTGCATATGTGCACATGACTACCATTTGTAATAATCATTAATGACCTAGACAAGGGCATAACTACTTTAGAGTTCATGTACATTACCAGCTACAAGATGGTTATCTATTGTAGCAACTTCACAAAAATTTACCAAGTAAACCTTATAATACGAACTCATGAGAACTTAAATTCTATAAAAACTTAGGTGAAAAGTAGCAATGTATAACATACCCAACCTCCTCTATACTCTTTTTGATAGGACTGGGTGCTCTTTGATAAGTAAAATTACCCTACTCATGCATTCTAAGGTGAAATATAATGCACGTAGAAGAATCTAATTCTAGTTATGAACACCTAAAATGATTTGCAACGCCCATTTCATATATACAAAAATACAAGGAAACCCATAATGCATTTTAACATGATTGTAACATATGAGTTTGTTCTAATTATTCATTGCCAATAAGCATTTCCTAGTAGAAGTAAGCAACAAGAGAATAAGAAACCACGACAGGTATATACAATAATATTGCATATTCATAAACAACAAATAAGTACTTATCTTATCTAAGAAATCTCCACCAACTAGATGCACGTGAAGAACATTCCACCTCATTATAAGCACTCTATCGCATAGACCACCCCTGATTTGGAGTTGTGAATCCACAAGGTTGAAATCCTATTGGTTAGCTCTAATCTATGTCAATCATCCCAATCCACAACTCTTAAACAAGGAATTACCTCTCTAGTTTTTATCAAGAAGAACAATCATATTTCAACTAGCCGCACTCTTCCCTCTCAACCTACATGACACAAGGAAAGGAATCCCCTTCTCTGTCATGCATCCCTTGGGAAATCCACTTCGCTTCAATGCTCCAGTGCATGCAAGGGGATCTCTAGTGTTGGGAACCAACGATTTTGGTTGTACTTAATGGCTTCCTATCTCTTTTGACATGCATCCCTAACCCTCGTCATTGTATCAATATGTTCATGGAAGCACTTCCACAAGGTTAATGATTGGCAACACGTATGGTAACATCACACATACCATTCTCAAAATTACCAAGTCAAACAACATCCCAAAAGCCAAAAAAAAAACACCACATGCCCAAAAATCATAACTTATATATTGCATGTTGAGAAGAGACTATGTGTCCTCACAAGAAGTCCACACATCTCTCTTTTGGGACAACTAATCACATGGTCTATGAATAATTAATGAACATGCATTAGGGTTGAGAGATTAGGTTAACAAGGATGGAAACACTAGAATATGGTTTTCTACTAGTTAGCCCCATATTCCCCCTTTCTTCCCCTCTCATGCACTCATAGCCCCCTTTCATTTTCATTATTCACTTGTAGCCTTTAGCAGTTCGTATATTATATTTACAAATCCAAAATACACTACAAGGATGGTTACCCACTTGGTGAGAATTCAATGGCATTGTCCTACTTCTAATTAAGCTACATATGTGTAGGCTTATAGCCATTTCATCATTACATATACATCCACAATCCAGGGATTGAAATAAAAATGTTACATAATGTCCCTTTTCGCACATATGTATCCCACTTGGGCTCAAATTTAGTGTATAGGTTCAAAAAAACTACATTTTCTAGGTAAAGGGTTGTTAAAACATTTGGGAGTTACATATGTGTGAATCAAGTGTCACAAAATGAACCATTCAACCATTTTCGATGCTTTAAGATACCTCCACAACATGCAAGGTTTTGTGAGAAAACATCTGTATCAAAAGAGTACATGGTGGCAAATTCATTTTCATCACTAATGAATCATCCTATTATATCCATTAAATGTAAAAGCAAGAAAAATCAAGGACTTGTGAATATCTAGAGATAACACATTTCAAATTTCAAATTCAATTGTGTAATCTAAATTGTGCACAAATACTTATCCTTTACATATATTGAAAGGAATGCTTGTAATGAAATAGATGGATCACCATAATGGATGGTTAAGTCGATTAATCAAATCATTATCCTTAAGAAGAATGTGATGTTATACTTGTTTTTTACATTGAATATTTAGTTTCTTTTATATTTTCTACGGATAAAAATCACTATTACAATAGCCCCATTTTACAACTTTTTTGCATCCCCTTCCTTTGTTAAATATTTTTGTTTTATTGTGTTTTTGAGACACAAAACATGATGTTATAGGTAGGAATCTCTTTCTACATTTGTTTTACATCCCTTTCTTGCATCCACATTGCATCATTATTTGGATTTATTGTGTGTCCTTAGTTTCCTTTTGCATCATTTTAGCCTCCTTTACATCATACTTGCATCTTAGTTGTGTCTTTCTTGCATCCTCATTAGATCCTATTTGCATCTGTTTTGTTCCCATTACATCCTATTGGTGTCCTTATTGCATCTTTTGTAAATATTCAATGTTAGGATATTTAGACACTTAGGAGTTAGTTAAGATCAACTTGGTCTAATGTGTCTTTAGGTAAAACGTGTTTCTTTCATATGCATTGTAATAATCTAATCCGAAGATCATGATTACATTCTAGACATAAAGTGATATGAAAATTTATCTTCTTCTTGATACTAACAACTATATTTATCTATCGCTTAACACTAGATTGGTCCATGGTCTTTATTTTAAGAGCATGGATGGTCATTTGTTGATTATCATTTGTAATAAATGCATATGTAAATTATTTTAATTTTGCATTAATATATTGCCTCAAGTGGTTGCATTGGCTGGGGCTATGGACTATTTCCCTCTTTGAGGGTTTTAACCACATAATGCATTGGTGTACTAATCTTTGATATGTTTGTGTGAGTAGTTGCCTTAAGGTCTTCGACTTGCATGGATATACCCTATTTATCGAACATGGTATAAGAGTCCTTGTGAAGACCCACTCTCCTTGTTGATCAAGATCTTGAACCTATGTTGTTGTATGCATCAAAGGATTTATGGATTTTGATGTTTCGTAGCATTTATAGGACAAGAGAACCATTCGAGTGTGTCCAGAGAACTGCTTTCAGTTGGAAACCCTTTTCTTTTCACCCGAAAAGGTTTTTACTTACCTAAGATATGACCATTTTTATCAAATTCATAGACATACAATTTTGTTACAATAAAATATCTTTCATTTTGTTTTAATATTTGAGTTCATTTTTTCTATTCTAATTTATAGTTTGCTTTCTTTTCGTTCTATGTATGCTCTTTGTCGTGCACCTTGTGCGATATTAATAAATCTAAAATAGAGTAGAAAGTGTTTTCTTTTTTGCATATGCTCTTTGCCTTGTGTTTTCTATGATATCAACAAATCAAAAAGAGAGAGAAAACTTACATTTATAAAGTTTATAAAGTTTTATGTTGTTTTTAACAAAAAATTGTGTCGTTGTGTTGAAGTTTTTTTGCAAAAAGAACAAAGGTTTTTTAAATAAGTACACACTTTTAGCAAAGAATAAATAAATTCTTAAGTTTCCTTCATAACATTTGTTATATATTTTGCATTAACACACTTAATTGAAATTTATTTTATTAAATTAGAGGTCTTGAGTTCATGTCATTGTTTTCATTAAGTTACTTTTTGCAAAAGTTCATGCAACTTTAAGTTATAACATAATTTTATTGTAAAGTGCTTTTGACTTAAATTATATCACTTAAATTATATCACTTATAAAGTAGCTTTAATGTTATTTTTTAAATTACTTTTTGAATGCAACTTTAATTTAGAAAATAATTTTATTGTAAAAATGATTTTATAAAAGCGGACCACTTACATTAGAAAAGTAACTTATCTGTAAAAGTAAGTCTATAGGGAATGTCAGAGAAGGAAGGTACTATTCTTTTTATTCAACAACCTTATTATGCATCCATCACCATGTTGATCAACCTCCACTTACCACATGGCACCTTGGTTCCCTTTTATACCTTTCTTCAAAAGGGCGTAACTTTGACATCTGGACTCTATTTTTAGTGTCATTTTTTTAATTGCCTATTTTTTCGAGATCTTTTTATATAGATAGTCAATTTCTACTTTTGAAATCATTTTACCTGCATATTGTAATACGGCTAGCCCAAGTGATCTTTGATTTACCAGTTCAAACTATTTCTCATGGAAATCTCGTGTGGAGGATATACAACAAAGTATGGGACTTTGCCAAGTTACATTGGGAACATAAATTGCCCCACTTAATGCATTAAAGAAAATCAAATGGGATAATAAAAATGACAAAGCATATGGATTAATCAAAATTTCCATCGTTGGTGATCTGCAATTTCTTCTTCAAGGAATTGAAACCCTTGATGTAGCATGGAAAAACATGGAAACTATGTTTCGTAAACAAAATGAGATTTGAGCCCACTAGCTCGAAAACACTTTGGCTTTGGCTGTTTTTTTCTTACAAAAAAAAATTTGCGTCATTGTGTTGAAGTTTTTTTGCAAAAAGAACAAAGGTTTTTTAAATAAGTACACACTTTTAGCAAAGAATAAATAAATTCTTAATTTTCCTTCCAAACATTTGTTATATATTTTGMATTAACACACTTAATTGAAATTTATTTTATTAAATTAGAGGTCTCGAGTTTATGTCACTATTTTCATTAAGTTACTTTTTGCAAAAGTTCATGCAACTTTAAGTTATAACATAATTTTATTGTAAAGTGCTTTAGACTTAAATTATATCACTTATAAAGTAGCTTTAATGTTATTTTTTAAATTACTTTTTGAATGCAACTTTAATTTATAAAATAATTTAATTGTAAAAATGATTTTATAAAAGCGGACCACTTACATTAGAAAAGTAACTTATCTGTAAAAGTAAGTCTATAGGGAATGTCAGAGAAGGAAGGTACTATTCTTTTTATTCAACAACCTTATTGTGCATCCATCACCATGTTGATCAACCTCCACTTGTCACATGGCACCTTGGTTCCCTTTTATACCTTTCTTCAAAAGGGCATAACTTTGACATCTGGACTCCATTTTTAGTGTCATTTTTTTAATTGCCTATTTTTTCGAGATCTTTTTATTTAGATATTCAATTTCTACTTTTGAAATCATTTTACCTGTATATTGTAATATGGCTAGCCCAAGTGATCTCTTATTTACCAGTTCAAACTACTTCTCATGGAAATCTCGTATGGAGGATATACTACAAAGTATGGGACTTTACCAAGTTACATTGGGAACACAAATTGCCCCACTTAATGCATTAAAGAAAACAAAATGGGATAATAAAAATGACAAAGGACATGGATTAATCAAAATTTCCATCAGCAGTGATCTGCAATTTCATTTTCAAGGAATTGAAACCCTTGATGTAGCATGGAAAAACATGGAAACTATGTTTGGTAAACAAAATGAGATTTGAGCCCACTAGCTTGAAAACACTTTGGCTTAGGTTGTTTTTTTCTTAAAAAAAAAAATTGTGTCGTTGTGTTGAAGGTGTTTTGCAAAAAGAACAAAGGTTTTTTAAATAAGTACACACTTTTAGCAAAGAAAAAAAAATCTTAATTTTCCTTCCTAACATTTGTTATATATTTTGCATTAACACACTTAATTGAAATTTATTTTATTAAATTAGAGGTCTTGTGTTCATGTCACTATTTTCATTAAGTTACTTTTTGCAAAAGTTCATGCAACTTTAAGTTATAACATAATTTTACTATAAAGTGCTTTTGACTTAAATTATATCACTTATAAAGTAGCTTTAATGTTATTTTTTAAATTACTTTTTGAATGCAACTTTAATTTATAACATAATTTTATTGTAAAAATGATTTTATAAAAGCGGACCACTTATATTAGAAAAGTAACTTATCTGTAAAAGTAAGTCTATAGGGAATGTCAAAGAAGGAAGGTACTGTTCTTTTTATTCAACAACATTATTGTGCATCCATCACCATGTTGATCAACCTCCACTTGCCACATGGCACCTTGGTTCCCTCTAATACCTTTCTTCAAAAGGGCATAACTTTGACATCTAGACTCCATTTTTAGTGTCATTTTTTTAATTGCCTATTTTTTCGAGATCTTTTTATTTAGATAGTCAATTTCTACTTTTGAAATCATTTTACCTGCATATTGTAATATGGCTAGCCCAAGTGATCTCTTATTTACCAGTTAGAACTACTTCTCATGGAAATCTCGTATGGAGGATATACTACAAAGTATGGGACTTTACCAAGTTACATTGGGAACACAAGTTGCCCCACCTAATGCATTAAAGAAAATCAAATGGAATAATAAAAATGACAAAGCACATGGATTAATCAAAATTTCCATCGCCGATGATCTGCAATTTCATCTTCAAGGATTTGAAACCCTTGATGTAGCATGGAAAAACATGGAAACAATGTTTGGTAAACAAAATGAGATTTGAGCCCACTAGCTCGAAAACACTTTGGCTTTGGTTGTTTATTCTTAAAAAACAAAAAATTGTGTTGTTGTGTTTGAAATGGCAACCTCACGAGGATACAAAATCCCCCTGCATTTTTATAGAGGTGGTACTCCTTTGTTATGATTTTTTTGGGACTCGAGATCTTCAAAATGTGGGACTTTTATAGAAGTTCGCCGTGGTAATCAAAAGAAAGTAAAAATATGAAAACGGAAAATGTTTTATTTTCTAGTAAAGAATGGACCAGGAACCACACACATTTACACATTTAAAGCAAATAAACAAAATTTCCTCACATCCATCATAGTAGGGCTAAAGATTTATGATCACATAAAAAATTAAAAGAAAATGATACGCACGCATAAGAGAACTTTGACAGAGTGAAACATGGGCAACTCAAATAAAGATAACGATAAACTGACCTCAAATACTTTATATTTAGAAAATTGGGTTACAAAGTATGGTCGAGATTGTTCCCAAAATAACTCTCTTGGAATTTCTAAGAAATATATAGTTCATTACATATTCTCCGAAATTTAAATGCATTTGTCATAATGACTGGGATTGGGGTTCCCGCGGACCATAAAGCAAATATATATATATATATATATATTAGAATGAAGTTCGTAGAAGGAAGAAAATGGGCGGCAGAAGACAACAAGACTATGATGGTATCTNAAAAAAAATATATATATATATATATATATATATATATATATATATATATATATATATATATATATATATATATATATTAGAATGAAGTTCGTAGAAGGAAGAAAATGGGCGGCAGAAGACAACAAGACTATGATGGTATCTATCCTTTGTTACTTGCTTGTTGATGCCCTTTTATGTCTTCATCGATGGTTACAGGAACCGTCTCGACTGCCTTTTTCCCTTCATCGGTAAGTTTGTCGACAACATTTTTAAACCACTCCTCAATGTAGCTTCTCATTGGTGCCACATTGATTTCATGCCGGATTTTTATATTGAAAAGCTTGTTAGGATATTCAGACACTTAGGAGTTAGTTAAGATCTACTTGGTCTAATATGTCGTTAGGTAAAAGTGTGTTTCTTTAGTATGCATTAGTATGCATTTGTAGTTAGGAAATCTGACGGTCACGATATGTTCCCGACATAGAGTGATCCGACGGT
>ML779849.1:403260-414532 GCA_009831015.1 Picea engelmannii | reverse complement strand
GAAGGATTCTAGTGAGCTTTGTTCTCTGACTGATCAACGTTGGGGAACACCTTTTCGATGTCAATTTCAAGTTCCATATCCTCGAGCGAGAGGTCGTGGATGTCACTTTCGCCTCAAGGTCCCTCCTCTTCTTGCACAATATTTTTTCTTTTCTTCCTCAAGAGAAGCTTATGGGAGATTTCAATTTTTCCCGAAGGAGGGTTCTTATCTCCTCCTCCGCATGAAGAACTGTGGGTCACTTTCTTAATTTGGTGGGCCATTGGAGCACCACTCCGAGATGTTGTACTCTTTGGAGTGATAGTTGGGGCTTGGGCACTCTTCTCACCGGGACCTTTTCCATTATGTTTGTACACCTCATTGATGTTGAGTATTGTTTCTAGGTCGCCAGTGTCACGAGCATGAGTGCCCGAGCCATTGTCTTCGTCTTCATTCATAATAGCATTAATAAAAGAATTGTTGAAACTAATTGCTAGTAGATGTTCTACAAAAATTCTAGTAGGGTCAAACCCTTTTACTCTTTCAACATATCTTAGATTCGGGTCGTGGAAATGGCCTGCAAATTCATCAATCTTATTCATATTTCTGAATATGAAGTCCCTAACTTTCCAAGGTAGAGGTATGAATTGTTTTTTTCTCTTTTCATGGAAAAAATGCAATCAGTAGTTGTACTACCTTGTTATTTCAATAACAAACATTTTGTCAGATATGTGGCATGGAAGGAAGGAAGGATTTTCCTTGGAACTGAAAATCCTTATGACGTTGTAATTCTCCATTTGTTCCAGTGTCCCCTTCCTATACAGGAACTTACTCGCCTGGTCAAACATCCAAGGAGCGTCATTTCCAAACAACAAGCCTTTAAAAACTGAGACAAAATCATTAAAAACTTCATAAAAATGTTGGGAGGCTTTGTGCCTCCATAATGTTTGGTACCAGAAGGTTACCGGGTCGAATTCACAGTTTACCTTCTTACACACAGATAATCTTGGAAACTAACAGAAATGTGCTATCGTGAAAACCAAATAGATGACATAAATAATTTCTTCTCCTTCTTGTATTGCGACAATTGAGAAGAGATTTCAATGGAAATCAACTTGCTCCAATCGAAGATGGCATGTTCCTTGACCGTAAAGTATAAAATGTAAAGAATCATGTGGGAAATGTTGGTTGTAGTTTCTTATCCTATTATCCTCGTGAAAAGAAAAGTAATTTCCCGAAAAGGATTTTTGAATGAGCAAACCTGCAATCTCGTGATGTCCTCAGGGATGATCATTGGGTTCTCCAGGAACTCGGGTAAGAGGTCCAACCCATTGTCATGCTTCTTTAAGAATTTTCTGCAATCTTTCCCCTTAAAGGTAAGCGTTGGCTTGGGAAGCCTCGACATCTTACAAAATACCTGAGGTGACAGAGAGACAGGGGAATGATCCCGCAATTGAATGATCCGCTGGCTTGGAATATATCTCTCAGCGCACCGGGTGACCAACTCCTTACAGTCAAAGACTTTTAGGACACAACCTACGTGCACAATTCTCGGTGTCCAGATTACTTCCTTCTAGGCAAAAGGGGATGAGTAGTAATAATATGTTCTGGACCACTGAAACTTCTGGTCCACACGCCCGAAAATGTTCAATGTATCTCCACAGAACTGTTGTCGAGTTGCTGCCATAAATTGACGAAAACGTTCCTTTGCTCCAGATAATGTTTAAAATGAATGCTTGAGAGGGATAATATAATCCTCCGTAAATTCTAGTTTAATGTGTTTTAATAGGAGATCTCCTCGAGCCCTTTGCTTATTAATGAAAATATTTGCGAACCTGCACAATGAGTTGTTAGCATTCAAAGCATACTAAATGCACATTTGGAAGAGCACTAGGGTGGTGGGGACAAACGAGAGAAAAATAGGATTTGAGACTTTTGTGAACTCGGGAACCCGCGACTGCAGAAGGTTCAAAATCGACTAAGTATAGGATAGTGCGACGGTTGGACGAACTCATGGTAGGAGTAATGAGACTTGGAAGTTCGGGGAGTCTGGGGGTCAAAATGTACATCGCGGAACTTTTGGATGCAAAATGTATATCACGGAACATGGGGTATGAGAGTTTGACCCCGCCAACTCGGGAACCCGCGATCGCAAAATCGGCTAAGTATAGAATAGTGCGGAGGTCGGTCAGACTCGTGATGTGAGAGTATGGATGGAAATGAGGATCTTCAATTCTGCTAGACCGAGAACCCGTCGTTCTGAAAAAAACAACTAAGTATAGAATTAAAAAGGGAAAGTAGAAGGAAAAAAGAAAAAGGGAAACAAACGGGTAAGTATAGAAGAGGGAAAAGAAACGGAGAAAAGAAAATGGGAAAATAGAAAAGGGGAGGGAAATTTCAGAAGCGGGAAATGATCTCAACAACATGCTCCAACTGTGGTACGATAACCCCCTATGGGTTGTCAAGAATCCAGAATCTCTTGTGACCAGGTGCTTCCTCTGATTGGGCTATGGAGTCAAATTAAGAATATACAAACTAAACAAAAATAAAATTATTTACAACGAGAATGAAAAAGTCTTAGGAGAAGAAACCTTTCAAATGTTGCTCATTGATAGATAACATTAACCTTTTTCCTTTCATGTCTTGGAGCATATAGGAATTAAAGCCTAATATCTTCTCGATGACATATGGTCCGATCCAGAGTGCTTTGAACTTCGTATGCATGGACGAATTCTCCTTGGCCTTGTTCCAAAGTAGCACCAGCTCTCCCTTCTGGAAGTTCTTCATAGTTGTGCTTTGATCAAAATATCTCTTGATGCTTTTTTGCCTCTGAGAAGTTTGATTCAGGGCTTTGCTTCGTTCCTCTTCCAACTTCAGTGATTGATTGATTCTCTTCTGGATGGGTGAATTGTCTTATGTATCCTCGGTATTAACCACAGAGATCAATGCATTGAGCTCAAGGCTAATCGACATTTTCACCTCTTTTCCATAAACCAATATATATAGAGATATCCATGTGCTATCCTTCGGGGTTGTTGTGCCTGCTCATAATGCTTCCGTCAGCTTCATATGCCAATTCCTCTGGTTGCTATCAACGATTTTCTTCAGTATCGACATAAGTGTTTGTTTGTGGATTCAGCAAGGCCATTACCATGTGGATAATAATTTGATGATTGACCCATGATGATTCCATATTGTCCTCAAAACTCCATGAACTTTGACCCGATGAAGATCGAACCATTATTTGAGATAAATTTATCAGGGACACCAAATCTCGACATAATGTTATCTTTGAGGAATTTAATCAGTTCTTCAGCATCATCCTTCTTTAGTGCCACCGGTTCCGACCATTTCATGAAATAATCAGTAGCTGTTAGAATGTATACAAGCTCCTTGCTAGATTTTGGATTAATCGGCCCAACAACATCAAATCCCCATTGGGAAAATGGTTGTTCTACCACAATCGGTTGTAAAGGCATCGCATATTTCTTCATTTTTCCTAAAAACTGCTAGCATGAAAAACATTTCCTAATCGTGGCATACGAATCTCAAAATATTGATGGCCAGTAAAATCATGCTCTGATTATTTTTTGGGTTGTTGCAGTAGGTGAAAAATGTCCACCACATATTACCTCATGTAATTCTTTAATCAGTTCTTGGGATTGATTTTCATCGACGCATCTCAGCAGTATACCATCAAAATTTCTTCTGAACAGTATGTCAACAATCAACATGTATTGGTTCACCTTCATCTTCGTTGTCCTTCGCTCCTTGGGATTCATTGTGACATGAAATTGCATGAACCTTAAGTAGAATATAATGTCTCCATACCATTCTGAATCAACTAATGGTCCTCTGACTGAGATTGAAATCATCCCATCGACCGAGTCCCCATTCACAATGAGCTTGCATAAACCTTGTCCCTTGATTTCCTTTAAAGATTTAATCTTGATATCATATTCTTGAATTTTTTCCAACCAGTTAGCCCATTTTCCTTCTCTCAACTGTTGATTTAGAAGCATCTTCACTACTGATGAGAGAACATAAGCTATAATATGGGAGTTTAATATATACGTCTGAAAGTGTGCAACTGCTTTTACAAGTGCCAAGGCTTTCTTCTTGAGTTTTGAATACCTCAACTCATAGTCGTGTAGGGTTTTTTCTCATAAAACTTATGGGGAGTTCTTCTCCTTTGCTATTTTTCTAGGTGAGTACGGACACAACCACTGTCTCTGTAGCAAATGAATAGATGATGAAATCTCTTTGAAAGTTAGTACTAATGAGGACATGAGCAGTGGTGGTTGCTCCTTTGATATTGTTGGATGCCTCTTGAGTATCTGTTGTCCATTCGAACCTCTGCTCCTTTTTCAGTAACAAGTTGATCGACTTTACGATGGTTGCGTAATCAGGAACAAATCTTCGCACAAAATTGATTTTCCCAAAAAATGATTGGAATCCCTTCTTGGATGTCGAGGGATTGAACTCGTTTATTGTTTTAACTCTTTCTGAATCTATGTAAATCCCTTCCTTGCATACAATATGGCCCAACAACTTGCCTTGAGTCACAACGAACAAGCATTTCTTTGGATTCAGAGAAATGTGGTATAATCTACATCTTTCAAAAACCTTTCTTAAATGGTGGATATGATCCTCCCTTTTGTTTGAATGCATCGTCAAGTAATCTTTTGATAGTCTCCCATAAACTTTCCTATCAACCCATTCAACGCATGATCCATGGCCCTTTGGAATGTGGCTCCAACATTCTTCAAACAGAAGGGCATTTGAGCATATGCATATGTCTCCCATGGTGTGATAAATGTTGTCTTTTCTCTATCTTCCTCAACCACCAAGACATGATTATATCTAGAGAAACCATCCAACATGGACATGCAAGCCGATTCAGTAACTTGTTGTAGAAGAAACTCCATGTTAGGAAAATGATCTTTTATGTTTGCTTTGTTAAGATCTCTGAAGTCAACACACATACGGATTTCCCAATATTTTTCCTTACAATCACTGGATTTGAAAGCCAGTATGAATGTCTGATGGGATAAATTATCCCTGCCTTATTCAACTTCTCCAATTCGATTTTTACCAAAGGTTTCAACTTGGGATTCATCATCCTTATTTTTTGTTTCATTGGTTTCGCTTCTTCCCTCAAAGGAATGATATGTTGGAATATCGTCTTATCATAGGCTTTCAAATCATCAAAGGTCCAAGAAAATACATCAATATATTCTTTGAATAAGGCAACATATTGATCAACCTCTTCAGTGGTGCAATCAACTCCCAAGTTGACATATTTCGGGGACTTGTCCTTTCCAATATTGACTTTTCTCAATTCTTGCACCTTTCGAACTAAAACTTCTTCAAGGAGATTCTTGGCATGATCATATTTTGTAAATGGAGATCCAACTTGTATATAGTCTTTTGGGACAACAGACGAGCTCTCATCTTCTTCATCATCATCGTTTAACAAAAAAAATCCAACTATTCATCATTCTCAAATACTTGTAAGTACTCAACATTATTGGGCACTGATGGTCGAAAAGCTCTTTCTACCTAGAAAGACGTTTTGCTTTGGGCATCGTCTGGGTTTGATAATGAGGCCACCAAGGCTAGTGAATCAGCCTTGTGATTCTTGTCCCTTGGAATCAAAGCAATGTTGAAGGAGCTGAAAGATTCCATCAATTCGTTAACTCTTTTGAAATACATCTTGAGTCTTTCCTTTTTTATTGTGTACCTTTGGGTAGCGTGATTGATTACCAACTCTTAGTCTCTAGTCACAATAAGATGTTCTACTTTCATTTCTCGTGCAAGGATCATCCCCTGGATCAGAGCTTCATATTCTGCCTCGTTATTTGTGCAGGAAAACTCCATCCTCACAACATGGGGATGCACAGTCTTATTTGGACTCAAAAGAACAATTCCAACTCTGTTCCCAGATTTAGAATAGGCTCCATCAAATGACATCCTCTAGTAGCCTTCAAACAAACATTCTTGCCCCCCCAAGCCTTGAATTTTCTCTAGGCTTTCGTTGTGCTCCATGTCCAGGATAACATAGTTTCCAATCCCAACATATATATAATCTTCCATTAATTCATTGTCCTTCTTCTTGAAGGAGAAGGGTTTTCTGGGTTCACGGGGTACCTTAATCATCGCTCCCTCCTTGCCTGGTAGCATCATACAAATTTCGTCGTTCATTATATATCCACCGATCATGGATGTCCAGTCTCTTCCCAACACAACCCCATATAATGGAGGAAGGTCTACCACAATAATATTGAAAATTGTAATGATATGGAGAGTTATTGTAATCCAACCATAAAAATCCTTGATTTCTCTGTACGTTGGCACTTTTCTAGAATCGATTGAATATATTATTTCACCGGTTTCATAATACTTAGTCCAACTCATGCCCAATGCCTCCATGACCGCAAGCGACATTATATTATTTGTCGAGCCAGTGTCAACTAAACAGTTATGTAATGCAACATCATGATTTTCAATTGAAATGTAGAAGGGCAGAATTTTACCTCTTAGATTGGCAGTTGACAGGCTCTGGCTCTGTTTTGGACTGGTGCAACAGCTTCAGTTCTTTCCGATGAATCATCCAATAACTTCAAGATGTTATGTCTTTGCTGAGGAATCTTTACCACTTCCATAAAAGGCAGAGTTATCCTCAATTTACTTAGGTCCTCCCTGACATTATACGTCATTTAAGTGGAGCTTGACGCCATGTGTTGCCTTTTGGTTCCATCTATCACTTTCTCATTTGACACTTTTTCATTTGTTTTTTCCTTTTCTTTTTCTTCTTTTTTTCCTTGTTATGGTCGCCTTTTTTATTTGGTCTATTTACAAACCCTCTTGTTTGGGCGACGTTTTCTTGCGAGTTAGGATCGTTGTCGCCCTCTCCAAATATATACATGGCATCTCACATCCATCCATCTGCACAGTTTCAGAGATTTCATCAGGTAAGTAATAACTTTCTTGCTCCATTAATTGCTCGTCATAGACATCATCCAGAACAATCGCGTTTGAAGTAGGTTGTTTGGGAACCCTTGGTCTCTGTGGGTCATCAATATTCTCGAACCTGACTCTGTTTTCGGGGGGAGGGGTCCTCCTTTGCTTGGGAATCGACATTCTAGGGTTTGGCATGTAATTATCTCCCCTTCTCAATCTGGTTATCTTGTTCTGCGTCTGTTTGATGGTTCTATTCATCTGTGCAATTTCAATTCTTTTCTTTGTTTTCTGTGCCGCCACAGGATCAACCTTTACGTCAGGTATGGTTCCTTTAAAAAATCCTCCTCCCGCCATTTGATTCTGAGCCACTCGAGGTTTGAATTCTTTGTTCTTTCTTGAGCTAGAAGCTCCTTGTTTATCAATATTTAATTCCCCCCATCTGCCTTTGTACTCTTCCCAGTATAATGTTGGGGTCGACACTCGTCTCAATCATAATTTCTTCCATCTCAGTGCCCTTAGTCATTGCTTCTTCCAAAGTATCCACTTGGGATGTTCTGATGGAATATTTTACATTTGGGGGCATCGCATTCTTATAACAACCGAGAATGACCGGGTCATTGGGTCTTTTATCTTCTAGAATTCTACTCAAGGTCTTATTGAACCTAAGGTTAAAATCTTGTATCCTTTCATTCTTCCTCAACCCAATTTGGGTGAAGTTTGTGAGGAGAGTATAGTAAGAAATTGGAGGGGAAAACATAGTTAGGAAGATAGCTTCGAGGTCGTTAAATGAGTGAATGGATCTACTGGGCAACATTGTATACCATTCCTAAGCTCTTTCCGATAAGGTTTGCAGAAACAACCTCACCATGACATTGTCATATTCAACTCAGTGAAAGTCACAAACGTCAAGAAATGAGTGCAGATGCCTCTTTGCATCGATTGTTCTGTCTCCAAAAAATTCCTTTAATGTGCCCTTAGTGATAACAAGGAGCTCATGTTGTTCACCTATAATATTAAGAGGGGAATCTCTTACCCTCCTTCTATTTCCAAATCTTGGGATTCCTTGTTTTCTCGCGGCATCTCTTCCACCTCCTTGTCTCTCATCATCATGCTCGTCTCAGAGATATTTGTCTCTTGCTACCATGTCTAAGGAGGCTTCAAGACTAGACTTTTCACTTCTAAGGACAGATATTTGCTTACTTTTACTTATGGTAATGGGTCCCTTGTATTCATCCAGCTTCAATCTTGACCTTGTTCTTGTGTTTCTCTAGCGAGCCTTTAATTTCTTCAATCTTGTCGTTTTTCTCTCCTCTGTCTTTAGATAATTTCTCTTTCTTCTTCTTGGACTAAGATCTGTCAGGACCTTCTAACTCTTCTCGAGTCTAGGCTGTCATTATTACCAGATTATACAACTGGTGTAAAATTCTTCAGTGATTATTGAATCCAATTTCTAAATGGGGTTGATCACCCTGGGGTAAAGTCATATATTCTTTCACAAAAATTGGGTCAGGTTCCGAATTTTCAGTTCATGTCCCCAATATGGTTGCCAAAAATGTTAACGCTTGAATCTATTAGGACCGAAACGACAACCTCACGAGGATACAAAATCCCCCTGCATTTTTATAAAGGTGGTACTCCTCTGTTATTATTTTTGTGGGACTCAAGATCTTCAAAATGTGGGACTTTTATAGAAGACCGTCATGGTAATCAAAAGAAAGTGAAAATATAAAAACAAAAAATGTTTTATTTTCTTTTAAAGAAAGTTCCCGAGAATGAACCAGGAACCACATACATTCACACATTTAAAGCAAATAAACAAAATTTCCTCACATCCATCATAATAGGGCTAAAGATTTCTGATCACATAAAAAAGTAAAAGAAAATGATCTGCATGCATAAGAGAACTTTGACATAGTAATACATGGGAAGCTCAAATAAAGATAACAATAGATCAACCTCAAATACTTTATATTCAGAAAACTGGGTTACAAAGTACAGTCGAGATTATTCCCAAAATAGCTCTCTTGGAATTTCTAAAAAATATATAGTTCATTACATATTCTCTGAAACTTAAATGTGTTTGTCATAATGACTGGGATTGGGGCTCTTGCGGACCATAAAACAAATATATATATAAGAATGAAGTTTGTAAAAGGAAGAAAGTGGGTGGTGGAAGACAACAAGACTATGATGGTATCTCTCCTTTGTTACTTGCTTGTTGATGTCCTTTTCTGTCTTTCATCGACAGTTACAGGAACCGTCTCAACTGCCTTTTGCTCTTCATCGATAAGTTTGTCGACAACCTTTTTAAACCACTCCTCGATGTAGCTTCTCATTGGTGCCACATTGATTTCATGCCGGATTTTTATATCGAAAATCTCGCCCTCCAAGTCCCTTAGATCGATGGAAATATTCCGCAAAGCTTCTTCGATATCATGATTTTTCATTGAATAGTCCACTAGCCAGTTCTCCACGTCATCTTCACTATACTCAAGAATGCCATAGAATTTCTCAAATGATAACCCTTTAAAGATCTCAACTTGTTCGTCAAAGGCTTGCTTGGTTAAGTACAATGAGTTGAGAATCAATTTAGGGTCTTGGACCTCATTGGTGCTCCCGACTAGGTCTATCTCAATCAACCTTTTGAATAATTCTTCTCTCCTAGTTATGGCTTGGCTTCATGCTTGGAAAATAATATTCAAGTTCTTAACCTTTTTCTTCCAGCATGTGTTTAGTTGTTTTATCCGGTTCGGAGAAGGGAGGTCCTCCTCTCTTCTTCTCAACTCTGTCATATTGGTAACTTTAAAACCGAAGGGTACGACCACGTCGAGGTAAAAAACTTCTTTGTTTTTCAAATCTACCTGTAAATATTCATGGAAGGCATATGCCCTCGTTCCAAAGGAGACCATGCTCTTTGACATCTCCCAAGCCTCTGTAATTAATTCCATTATTTTCTTAATGTTTCTCTCCACATAGCCCATGGATGACATGAGATTGCTTGCATATCCTTTCAATTTTGTTGTAGGTGTGGTAGGCCCGATCATTGCTAAAGGACTAGCAAGTACTGGAAGAGGCATTAAAGCTTCTACCAATTCTTTGATTCTTTCCTTTAACTTGGCGTTCTCTACTTCAAGGCCTCCAATAGAATCATCTAGAGCATCTCGAGTTGCTCGGTGAATTTGGGAAATTTGGAAAGGCCGCATGTTCCATAGGTTAACCTCTGAACGAGATTTCCCCTTTTTATTCTTTACATGTATTTTCTCCATAATTAAATTTTTGGACTCGCTGTAAAAAACAACGCTCTGAAATACAAAAGACTCTTCTTCATCGAAGGTCTCGCTCTCAATTATTTCCATTAGAGGATTTTGTTGAGTTGTGTTCTCTGGCTGATCGGCGTTGGGGAACACCTTTTCAATGTCAATTTTGAGTTCCATATCCTCGAGGGAGAGGTCGTGGATGTTGATTTCGCCTCGAGGTCCCTCCTCTTCTTGCACAATATTTTTTCTTTTCTTCCTCAAGGGAAGCTTATGGGAGCTTTCAATTTTTTCCGAAGGAGGATTCTTATCTTCTCCTCCACCTGAAGAACTGTGGGTCACTTTATTAATTTGGTGGGCAGTTGGAGCACCGCTCCGAGATGTTGTACTCTTTGGAGTGACAGTTGGGGATTGGGAACTATTCTCACCGGGACCTTTTCCTTTCTGTTTGTACGCCTCATTGGTGTTGAGTATTGTTTCTAGGTCGCCAATGTCACAAGCAGGAGTGCATGAGTCATTGTCTCTTTCTTCATTCATAATAACATTAATAAAAGAATTGTTGAAGCCAATTGCCAGTAGATGTTCTACAAAAATTCCGCTAGGGTCGAAACCTTTTACCCTTTCAACATATCTTAGATTCGGGTCATGGAAATGGCCTGCAAATTCATCAATATTGTTCATATTTTTTAATATGAAGTCCCCAACTTTCCAAGTTAGAGGTATGATTTTTTTTTTCTCTTTTCATGGAAAAAATGCAACCAATAGTTGTACTTCCTTGCTATTTCAGTAACAAACATTTTGTCAGATATGTGGCATGGAAGGAAGGAAGGATTTTCCTTGGAACCAAAAATCCTTATGACATTGTAATTCTCCATCTATTCTAGTGTCCCCTTCTTATCTAGGAACTTACTCGCATGGTCAGACATTCGGGGAGCATCCTTTCTGTTAAGGTCCTAACCCGCACATAGGTAGATCAATGTATTTGGATGTAATAAAGGTCAATATTAATAAGACCTTTCAATAAAATAGAATAAGGCGGATGTAAGAAGACCTAATAGAAGCTTCCGCTTCTAGAAGGA
>ML779849.1:363367-376546 GCA_009831015.1 Picea engelmannii | reverse complement strand
GAAATGAGATTTCCTCCTTCTCGAAGAGCCTCTCTAACATTTTTTTGAAGGTATTACAATTCTCTGGAGTCAAAAGAATTCTGCCATTTGGGGGATTTTGTTGAACACACTGAGTTTTTGACCCTAATTGCTTCTTTCCGGTCCAAGAGGAACTTAAATAAATTGGCTTGTGATCTGATTTTAAGTCCCAAATTTGATCTCCAATGAGCACTTCCTCCATTTTCCCACACAAACTATGCGAGCAAATTGCAAGATATGACGTTTTGAATGTGCATTGCTATTTTATTAGGGTTTAATGAGAGAACATTATAAATTTGTATTGCCCATCCTAGTGGAGGTGTGAATTACAAGATATGACGTTTTGAATGTGCATTGCTATTTTATTAGGGTTTAATGAGTGAGTACATTATAAATTTGTATTGTATTTTATTTTGCAAGTTAATGAGAGTTTATTACAATTAACTCTAAGTGAATGAAAATTTAATGCAATCAACTTAAAATATGTGATAAATATTCAGAATGACATGCTTTAGAAATTTCGAAAAAAAATGTTTACATATCAAAGTCCTGAGTTTACTGCCAACTACCACCACATAATAATGAAAAAGACCAAATTCAGAACGAACGAGAAAAATATATTTCCAATTTTCTCCATCAAAACCAAGGGAACCATTCCTCCATCAGAAACACTAAAACCTCCTTAAACCCTTAAACCTTCACTGTTCAAAGTTGTTGACGTTTACGGTCTGTCACCAAGACTAGGTGTCCGGCCTCTCACTGCTGGAACGCTATTTGTAGCCTAAAACGACGCACTTTTCAGTGCTAACCAGAATCGGCAAACTTTCGCTTTCAAATCCGCCTAATTTTCCTCTCAATTAATCTTGTAAGAACGCGGGTATGAGGCTTTGAGGAGTTTTTCCTGTTTCTATTGGCGCGCGGCTGAACAAATGGCTTCCGGCACGAAGAATTCGAACGGGGCTGAGATTGGTGGCAGGCATCATGGTCGCGTGTTCGATTCCACTCAAGGATTCCCTAGTAAGTTCTTCGTCTTCACCGTTTCTGAGGTAATGCTCAGTTCAGTCTTGTAGAAAAAAAGGGAAACATGGTAAGCTCAGACCCTAGTACCCTGCAAACAGTATACAGGTTTCGTACTTGGGGCTTCTGCACGATAATAAACAAAAATAAAAGTTATCCGAGTATGAGGATTGCAAATTTCAAATAAATGTATATGTGACAGAACCGTAAAACAAATTTTCAAATAAATGTATATTTGACAGAACTGTAAAACAAATTTTCAAACTCAAGGCAATTCATTCTGATCAATGGTTAGCGAATATTGTGTTTAAGGTTACCTTATTGTGTTTTAACTATTGAGCTTTAAAATCTCGGTTAGAGTACCCGATCCCCAGCTGCAAATGCCTGGCTTTTCCTGAATGACCTCAGTTTTCTACCCCGTTTGCAACAGCATTTTGTGTACCTAATTCATTCATTATAATTTTATTACTGCAAGACTGGAAATGCTACTTGCTAATTAGTAGGCCAATCAGGCTATTTTGTTGGACGTGTGACAAGATTATTCCTCTCGGTCTAAGAAAAAGCACCCTCAACATATCTTGGGTATATTTGAAAAGCCGAGCCGATGAAAGCTGTTCTATGTAGGTCGCATAAGTTGTGGTATCTGCTCTGAGGGCTCTGGTGCTGCACTGGTGTGTTTTTCGCAATGACTCTGGGGTTGTAGAACTTATTACCAAAGTTTGATAAATTGAGTTATCTATGCTTTTAAAGCTGCAGTATCCACCATTGTAGTTAGTATCTCTAGTTGTGAGTGCATAGTGCATACTATGTTAGCCTCAGCGCCTGTTTTACTAATTCCTCTATAGATAACAAATCTGTCATGGAAGGCCTAGCCAAAATAGATATATATGCAGCTAGCTGTACACGGGCCTCAATCTGCATTCTCCCTACTGAAGAGCTCTGCCCTACCCCTGGACTGCAAATGGAGTATGCTATGTTTTTCCAATCCTTGTATACTTGTTTCAGAAACAAAGAATTTTCTATAGGATAAAAGACCATGAAATTACGTGGGCATTGAAGTTATGACCACAGGCTGGTAAATAGTACCAGTGAAATAGTTGACTGCTTTGTTTCGCAGTGGACATCTACAGAGGTATCTCTTTCAAGTTCTCAAAAAGAAGGTAAGGCTTTGCTTAAGGGAACCATGATAAAATTTAAACTGAGCTATATGTCTTATCAAGGCTGCAGTTTGATCTACCTGTATACTATGATATCAGCATTCCATTGTATTGCTGTTTGTGTATGAACTCCATAGTTATTGTACCAGGCTTCCACAAGCCTTGAGCTCTTTGTAAAGCATCTGCAGGCACTGTCTGAAGCTAAGTTACTGGACATGTCCAAACTCCCTGCCGTGTCGTGTATCCTACGTGTTGGACACTTGTCCTGTTCACAGGACACGTGCTGAACACGTGCCCTCAGCGTGTCCTGAAAATAAGACACGTGTCTTGCACAGAAAAGGACCCGGGCTCATTTTTCTCATGCAATTTGCAGCTGTTAGGTGTTTCGGTGTGCAGCTGAGGGTTATATCTTAAAGTAAAAGTGACATTCTCCTTTATCTTTCATTTTCATCCTTTTACTTAAATTTTTAATATTACCATTAATTGTTCCAGGATGTTTGAGAGTGGTTCCAACCTCATTGGACTTCATATGGAGAAAGTAGAATTTTAGGTCCCATTCAAAATTCAACAGACTTAACAGTTTTAAGGATTTCAAGATTGGCAGGATTGCAATGTTTCCATTGGATTCTATCATGTATGAGGGTATGGAACTAACATTTAATCAAGGGCACCAAGCCCTTTATGTACCTCAATGTTGGTCACATTGATTGTTGAACTCTTCTGTCACGACCCCAGTAAAAATGTACCCTTCACTCAAGTATAAACTCTTCTGTTGAACTCTTCTCTTTGTCATCGTGTCAGGTGACTTAGTGGTGTATGTGCACACAAACCTCTGTCTTATTTGTAGGCAGAGAGAAGAGTGGTTGAAGGGAAAGAGTCACAAAGATGTGGGATGTGTTTCCTGATGATGATATGGGTTTGGCATTAGCCAACTTGGATCTTAATGAACTAGTGCTAGAGCTGGTCACATTTGATGATGGTGATCCTCTTGAGGGGTCATCCTCCACATCAACATATGCACAAATTGCATTGGATATAGAGGAGGAGGAGGAGGAGGATGGAGGAGAGAGCAGTGGTAGTGATGCTGATCTTGATGATTATGACATGGAGGACTACTGACAATCACGACTCATGAGCTATGGCTATCGGATTCTTCCATCTACAATTCTAGTATCTACCCTATGGCTATTTTGTATTTGCCATTGGCATTCCCACCTATAGTATCGAACTTCAGTGACTCGAACTCAATATCTATTTACATTGTAATACATTTTGATTTTGATGACTTAATGAGATTGAGAATGATGCACCATATGGTTCTAATGTCTTGTGTGTTCAATGTTTGTCATTTGATCATCATTGATGTTACAATGTATTACGTTACATGTTTTGTGTCATGTAAATCTTCTAGTTTCTAACGAAATATGAATCTTTGTGTCTATATTTCATTTTTGTATGTGTAATTTTCAATTTTTTTCATATATATAATTTTTTAATATATATATATATATATATATATATATATATATATATATATATATGTCCTCGATGTTCTGTTTTTGGGGTCGCTGTGTCACGTGTTAGACACTCATATTTCCGTGTCTCGTGTCATCGTGTCAGGTGACTTAGGTCTGAAGTACCTGCAGCCACAATCTTAAGTTGCAAGTTCCATCCTTTAGTCCACACCCACAAATCATCTTTGCAGGGTTGCAACATTCCTTTTGGAGTCCACCTTTGCAGGCCCATAAGCACCCTCTTCTACAGCACCACGAGCTTCCTTTGTGGACTGTCAATTAACTGCAACAACATCCTTTGCAGAGTTTTCTGGTGAAGACCGCAATAGCATCTTGTTGGTCTCTTTTCGGGCACAACTCCACTTTGCCAATTTGCACAACAATATCAACTATTGCATGGTAGTTGAATTATTTGGGTAACTGTTGGCAATTGGAATGCTAATCATCACAACTCTTCATCTACTTTCCTTTTCTTATATTCTTCATGTAACGGGGAGGGATGGAGAGTATCATATATTGTAACATGTATTCTTTTTAATGTTTTCAACTATGTAAATATAGGTGAGTTATTGGGTGAGGTTCCGTCTTAATCTTCTTTATGTGTGTGTGCTTATCTGCGCTAGTTGCTATATCTCGTCTCTACGCATTTCTATAGCCTTGCGTTCATCCGAAATTGGTGGTTGGCCCTTCTTCTTTTCATTTGGGTGCATAGATTAGTTGGTATTAGGGCATATAAGACATTAGCTTTATATTTGTTTGCATATAGGAGGCATGGAGTCCGACCCACAACTTTGTTAAAGTCTAGACAACCTTCCATCACATTGCATTTGTTCATAGGTGTCCATCAATCAATACCCCTCCTCTTTGAGTGTCCTTGAGACCCTTGCACAAGTCCAAAATCGTATAGATGAAGCCTTGCACAAGTGACATTAGGAATTGTATAATAAAGTTTCCCAATTAATGATGTGTATTAAACTATAATCCTTCTTAGCCCTTGGCCTCTTGTACTATCAATGAACCTTAGTCCACATTTGATGTGTGATACCCATTCAAGGTGCATATCAACCCTAGTCCTTAAGATCCCATTTTTCAAGGATGGAACTGATACCAAAGCATTGGAAGGATTGTTACATAATTTACGGTGAATCACTTTGATGGTGAAGAAAAGATCTTCTTTGCTACTTTTAAGTTTGCATGGAATACACATTGTTATTGGGAAACATATGTGCAATAAAGCCAATATGCCTATCAAGAATTTGTTATGCAGTGGAGTGAGTTGAAATAAATTCTTAGACAAAATTTTTTCTTGATTGGATATTGGGAAGACAAATACATACAGTGGCAATGACTACTCCAAAAGCTTGGCCAACCCATGCCAAAATACACTTTTGAACTCCATAACATGTCCATTTGTGTGGAGATATGTGATATTAAGAAACTTAAAATATTGAAAAATAAAGCAAGACTACAGAGGTATATTCAAAACGAAATTGAATTCTTGACAATGATACTTGTGTAGATGTGTATCTTTTAGTTCCCAATGTATAGTGATCATCTAGATGCATATCGTCTAGCTACCAAAGTTTGCATATTGACTCCAAGAATGATCAATTGTATTCATGGAACTACGCAACACAATCCCAACATCGGAAGTTTGCATACCACAAGCAACTACAATCTTTTGTGGCCCTTGATACAATGCCTCTAATGCCTCAACAACAACAATAGTCACAATAGTGTTAGAATTTCATTATTTTTGTTAACATTAGATTTACCCTAGCATTTTTATCTTCTTTTAACATTGAATAATCATATACTGAAATATATAAGTAGTAGATAAACAAGCACAAGAGAACACAAAGATTTATCCTGGGAAAACCCCAAATGGGGGAAAACGCAACCAACTTTTCTTAGAGAGAATCTTTCCAATATTCCAATACAACCATGAACAAGCTCTATTCACAAGAGCAAACCAACACTGAAGAAACACTGAAGGTACTGTCTCTTCATTCTTTTCACTGTCAATCTCCATCTGAGATTCTCTGGATCTTTGCAAGGCTATCTCTTCCTCAAAGGTGACATCTCTGCTAACCTTGATCTGTCTCTGACCAGGGATGTATATCTGATATGCCTTCGAAGATTCATTGTACCCCACAAATGTACCCTTTCTGCTTGAAGGGTCTAGCTTGGTCCTCTTCTCCTTGGGTACATGAAAGTATACTGGACACCCAAATATCCTGAAGTGTCCAACCTCAGGCTTCACTCCGGTGAAAGCTTCTTCGGGAGTCATGTTCTTCAGAATCTGATGAGGACTCCTGTTCTGAACATACACAGTTGTCATGGATGCTTCTGCCCACAGAATCACAGGTAGATTTTGATCATGTACCATCGCTTTGGTTGCCTCAATAATGGTTCTATTCTTCCTCTCTGCAACCCCATTTTGTTGAGGGTTATAAGGAACGATGTACTCCCTCTTGATCCCTGCCTCAATACAAAGATCACTGAAATCCCTGGAGGTGTACTCTCCTCCATTATCTGATCTCAACACCTTGATCCTCCTCTTGGTCAGGTTCTCAACCCGAGCTTTAAACTCTTGAAATCTCGCAAGGACTCCATCCTTGGTCTTCAAGAAGTAAATCCACGTCTTCCGAGAGTGATCATCGATGAAGAGCACATAGTACAAATATCCGTTCAATGAAGCAACAGTCACGGGTTCACAAACATCTGAATGTATCAAGTCCAAGATCCCCTTTGATCTACTGTCACTGCTCAAGAAGGACCCCTTGACATTCTTGCCAAGAGCACAACCTCTGCAAACGCCATTATGCTGAACATGTATCTCTAGAAGGCCTGTTACCATCTTCCCGAGAGCGGGAAGAGCTCTATAATGTAAATGAGCAAGTTTTCTATACCATAGCTCGCTCAAGCTGATAGTATCGTGTAACAGTGCCTAGATTGGTCGGACAGTCAATCTATACAAACTACAAACTGTTTTCTTGAACACCAATCACCCTGGCAGAATCCATGTGTGAGTTCTTGTGCCATGTAAGAACTTTTCCTTCAGAAAAGGTAACCTTGTAGCTTTTATCCTCTAAGGAAGAAACAAAGACAAGGTTCCTTTTCATCCCAGGTACATGTAGTACCTCATTTAATTGAAGTGGTATGTCAGAATCTAGTTGGAAGGTAGAAGTTCCAGCTCCTTTCACAGTATATATGGCGTTATCACCAAGTACAACATGTAGACGAGACTCTTTCTCAACAAGGTTTGTAAGATGTTCTTTGTATCTAGTCATGTGCATGGAGGCACCACTGTCAATCAACCAAATGTCACTATCTGTAGGAACCATACCTGAGAGTGTTGATATGAAGAAGAATGCTTCATATTTTATGTCTTCATCTCTCTGATGTGGTTCTGGATCAACATTGGCAATGGATGCAAGTTGTCTTCCTTTCTTCCTGGTAGGACAATTTCTCGCAATGTGTCCATACTTGTCACATCTGAAACATTGAATCCTTGATATGTCTTTTCTCTGTTCATGACTTGGAGCGGCTGAAGTTTTCTTGTCTTTGAATGCTTTGCTAAAATTTCTTCTATTTGTTCTTCCTCTCTTTGCATGAGAAGCAAGAGCTTGATTGTCATCATGATGGGAGTCTTGCACTCCTCTAGCTATAAGTCTGGTTTCTTCCTGGGTGCAGTCTGTCCATAGACGATCAAACTCAGGTAGGTCTGCTCTTCCATTGATACTTTGAAGAAATGGTTCCCAATGTCTTGGAAGAGCATTGAGAGTAGTCATGACAAGTTCTCTGTCTGTTATGGTTTCTCCAATGGTACCTAGCTGATCTTTGATCTCTGAGATCCTCATGAAGAAGGTGGCAATGGTGTCAACTTTTGTCATCTTGATATTTTGAAGTTGATGCTTCAATGTAAGAGCTTTGTTTGTGTTGTTGCTCTCAAACATCTTCTTCAATGGATCATACATCTCATAAGCTGTCTTCAAGGTAGCAATACGAGATAGTAGATGATCTCTCACTGAATAGATGATTATCTTCCTTGCTTTGACATCGTCTGCCTTCCAGTCAACCTTCTCTTCATCGGTTGCTGTTTCTGGTAGAGTCTTTTCTATCAAACTCAATAGATCATCCTCTTCTAGAGTGATTTGTAGTCTTGTTTTCCAGGATCTGAAGTTGCTTAATCCATCAAGCCTATCTTTCACCAAAGTTCTGTTCCTCATGGTTTGCAGATTCTTCACAAACCCTAATGGCTAGGCTAGCAACCTTAGGTTTAGTTGGACTTATGACTGCCAACAATAAGCTTTTAGAAAGTCAGAAGAACCGTAGTGAGTTGCAAAAATCCTTCAATGAGTTGCAGAAACCCTAGAGGCCGAAATTTTGTAGAAACCCTAGAAACTCTAGGGGCCAAAAATAAAAAAATTCTTCGATTTGCAATCTGAGAGTTGCTGGAGGTGTGTTGAAGGAGGCCGTACACACCTATGCAAAATTTAGCCCCAACGTTCAAGTGGAAGTTGCTGAAACTAGCAAAAAGAAGAGTGCCGTTTTTGCAGTTGCAGCATGAAGGTGACGACTGGCTTTTCAATGGCTTGTACAATGGCTCTTCAGGAACTCTGCTCTGATACCACGTTGAATTTTAATGCTTAGCTCAAGCACATGTAGTTTATTTCAATTTAGCATGAACTTGAACCATAAACAATGCAACAATACCATACATAAGTGTTGCAGTAACCGAGAACACAAGAAGGATAACCATGCACAAGAACACAAGAGTTTATCCTAGGAAAACCCTTCTCAATCAAGGGAAAAACCCCACAATCCTTTGCTATAGAGTCAAGAGAAGATCCCCCACACCATAAACCCTAGAGCACACAAGAGGGTGCTCTATGACCTAGAAACTTGCGCCTAAGAGAAGTGCGCACTTCAGCCGTACAACTTGTCTTGAGAGAATGTTACAAGTGTGTGAGTGAGTTAGATCCACAATGGGGATCTACTCTTATTTATACAAGGCCTAGTACATCAAAAGGATGTGTCTATTGGCACAATAAGGCCGACCTGTACAACTCAGAAATATAATTAATCATTACACAATATTAATTATCTTTTACATGGTGGGACCAACTTGTACCCTTTACAACACAAATTAGGGTTACTACAAATCTTACTCTCAGACAATATAGCAAGGGATCCACACATCCTCTAGTGCCCAGCCACCAGGGACACGTCCACTTGTGCTCATCCATAAGGACGTCACTCTCAACAGATCAACTCAACTAAGGCCATAGGAGTACCATCTGGAGAGCCATCTTAAGTCGACTCAACTAAGTCCATAGGAGTCAGACAGGAGACCATCTCAAGTTGTCTCAACTCAGTCCAGAGGAGTATGACACACCCATCACATCGACTCTCTCACAGATCGTCTCAACTCAGTCCAGAGGAGAACGACCTGGAGAATGTCTCATGAAGCTGCAATCAACAACACTCCCTCTCAGCTAGGGAGGCATTCTCCACCAGCCCAAGTCTCTTACGGAAGTACTCGAATTTCGTCCTGGCAAGTGGTTTGGTGAAGAGATCTGCAACTTGCTCGTATGGAGAAAGGTACTGCACATGTACTGCTTTCCTCTACACCATATCTCTGATGTAATGGTATTTGATCTCAATGTGTTTCAATTTATTGTGAAACACATGATTCTCAGAGAGCTTCACACAACTCTGGTTATCGCAATGGATAACGGTGGAATCCATCTCATGACCAAATAAGTCTGCAAGTAGCTTGCAAAGCCACACTGCTTCGCGGACTGCCACACATAATGCAATGTACTCTGCTTCTGCAGTACTCAAATCCACAAAAGTTTGTTTCCTGTTGCACCAGGAAACATGGCAGACCCCAAGGTAAAACAACAATCGGATGTGCTCTTCCGGTCCACTGCGCTCCCTGCCTAATCTGCATCGGCATATCCCTGCAATCTCATGTCTACATCGGAGGCATATTTCAGGCCATAACCAACTGTGCCTTGTAGATATCTCAACACATGCTTCGCTGCTATCCAGTGTGTCTGTCTCGGCTGACTCATAAACTGACCGAGTACACTCACTGCATAGCATATATCAGGTCTGGTGTTAACTAGATACTTCAATGATCCAATCAGTTGTCTGTAAAGATGTGGATCAATCTCGCGTGAATCAATAGAAGCCTCGTTCATTTTCTTCAAATTCATCATCATTGATGTAGGCATAGATCTATAGTCTGTCATCCCGAATTTCTTCAATATCTCAATTGTATATTTTCCTTGACCCAAGAAAATCTCATCAGTCCTTTGCCATACTTCTAGTCCCAAGAAGTAGTGCATCATACCAAGGTCCTTCATCTCGAATTCAGAAGTTAATGCACGCTTGCATTCAACAATAAGACTTTCTGAACCGGTGAGGAATAAGTCATCAACATACATGACCAAAATCAGGCACTCGTCACCAACAATATGGTAGTATAGGTTGGGATCAACAACACTCTTGTCGAAGCCCAAACTCATCAAGTATTCATCAATCTTCTCATACAAAGCACGAGGTGCCTGCTTTAGTCCATACAAGGCTTTCTTCATCCTGCACACATGAGACTTATGCTCATGTATCACGAATCCATCTGGCTGCTCGATGTAAACTTCTTCCTCAATCTCACCATTGAGAAAGGCTGTCTTTACTTCCATCTGATGTAGTCTCCAACCCATGGATGCAGCTAGGGCAATGATCGTACGAATGGAAGTGTATCGGGCAACAAGAGCAAATGTCAGCTATGCCAGCTACAAGAGGTCAAGATTGAGGAGCACTTTATCTTCCGGAGCCCCATTTATTATGAGATCAGGGGGCGGTTTCATTGCTTATTGAGGGGGATTCAGATCCTCATGGGCTTCTTCGTGTATCTGGATCAACGATATTTAGCCTTATACATGTAGGAGGCCCTTAGGCTTCGAGCCCATACTCTTCAACCTCCTACACGACCAAACCCTATTCGGTGGATCACCTCCTTCTTCACGGTGCTATCCTCAGGAAGGGGCACTAAGAGATAGACCAACACCAACGCAGCCCCAGACTCCAGATCAGTGTGGACCCGTGGGACTTTCCCTCGTCCCATGAGATCTCAATGACGTGACGAGACCAAATCCCTTCCCATGAGATAGATCAGATCCCACAAACCTCGTTGGTGCACTACCTTTACCAGTCAACAATGTAACAGACGATCCAGGCACCCCACTAGTTCCTCCTCGAGACACTCGACTATACAGAACTTTCTTAATTCGACCTCGTATGGTAAGAGAGATGGATCCATTCCATGACAAACCTTCTTCTTTTCTTTTGGTTCCTCTTGTCCTTGGATCTTCTCCTACGATATATCCCATCATCAGAGTAGGTCTCTGAACTCCAGGCCGAGGGTTCTTCATGCCTTGGAGTAGATATCACTCTCTACTACTCTACCTTATTGCACTTTACTTTTTGCATCTCGCCTTTATAGGAGACCTTTTGGTACTCCTCCATTGTATTGACATCATTGCACTCTACAGTCCCTTTGACCTACTTTTGTGGTCTTTAGTTAGACATTAGTAAAATTATCTTACCTTATCTTATCCAAGCTTGTTGTTTTTGACTAGGCCATAGGCTATTAATTTGGGAAATGATTGTAATATGCATAAAGAAGGAGATCTCCTCTTGGACCAAGGAAATGTGCAACTTCAAGAGGGAATAACTCTTATTGATTCTACATTGTGTTTTGCATGTACCTTGAGAAGAATTTGAGAAAGGTTGGAGGCACCGGGAAAATAGGAGCCTCAACTTATGGTGTCAATGGCTTTGTTACTTCATTATGATCTAGATCTGTTGGGGTTTTGAAGGACGATTGTGCTCTTAAAACTTAGCTAAATGTAGATCTTCGCTCAAAACTTGCTTTTGGCTAGTCTCACAGGTTAGATGATTGCACACCTTCTACATTTGGGAAAAGATTTGTTGATGAGATTTTTTGTATGGTTGTACCACTTGATCCCCACTAGTCGACTGGAATATTAGTGATAGACAATAGGAGTTTTACTTCATCAAAATGCATGATCTAGGCTAGTGTTTGGAGGAGAAACAAAAAAACCTATAACTTGCTCTCCAATTGAGAAGTATTCCAAGCTGTAGTTGAGCTTTAGAAGCACGACAACTAGCTCTAAATGACTTGTGCACAGTACAAACAAGACCCTTCTCTAACCTACGATACAAACCCTATATTTATTTCAAGTGAGTTAGATGAAAACCTTCTAATCTACTTGCAAGATTCAATGAGAGAAAGCAAATGCATTCGTGCAACAACATTAAACCAACATATGTAAATGGGGAGGGCAGGCGTGCCGAGAAATGAGATTCTATTAGCAAAAAAATGTAGTACATCAGTAAGATCCACACTTATGAGTGATGCATGGTTCCAAGTCCCTTCTCCTTCTTGTTTGTTCCTCTTCAAGGCTCTTTTATGTCCAATGGTTTTCAATATCTTCACTAATCCTCCTCTCTTCAATCTTTCAATGTGTTAGAAATGGGCCAATACTCTTGCGCATGTCTTTGATAAGGTAAAACTTGTTTTTCATGCCCTCCTAAGTTGATTTTGTTAATCCTGATCACAATTTGTGTACTCAAAGTGCAAATATCGTAGGATTATTATAGAAAGTGGACCTATTCTTTGTGTGTCAGAATTAGAGAAGTAATGCAGAACAAAAATGTCTTTTTGAAAATTTCAGTTAGAAGAGCAACTAGAACAACAGACTATAATTAAACTCAACCAGTGATCTATTTCTTAGTTAGCAAAAACATGAGATTATCAAAAACAGAAACTAGTTCTGATACAGACTTATTAAACACTGTATCTGATGCAAATTTAACTCAAGAACTGATCTAAATAATAGATCTAATATAGATCCAAAGGAAACAGATCTAAACTGGATCTGAAATAGATCTAAGCTAAAGGCAAGAATCAGATAGAACAAACATATAGATCTAGGTTTCAGAAAGCAAATATAATCAATGATAACCTTTAGAATTTAAAGAACAACATACATATCTAAATAGTGGATCTTACCTTGAAGACTTACCTCAGATCACTGAAGGAGTGCATGCCACACATAAGTGATGAAGAGCCACTGAATATATGCTCAGGAAAAGTCAGCATCATAGATCTACCATATAGGTTAGATCTCTTGCCAAGAGATGAATGGACTGGTTGCCACCAAGAAGAAAACAGCCATAACACAGAAAATTGCAGGACCTTTATACACTCAGAAAAATCAGGAAACAAAACGCTTATGCCAAGGGGTACGACTGTCTTGGATAAACAGTCTAGAGGCTGTGGCTTAAAGGATAGGGACAGATCTGCTAGAGAGGCCACGACTCAATGGATAGAGGCCAGATCTGTGCATGAGAGGCCACGACTCAATGAAATTAGG
>ML779849.1:294435-305842 GCA_009831015.1 Picea engelmannii | reverse complement strand
AAGAATCAAAACCATTCATGAATCACAACATTAGAACTGAAATCATTAAATCATTTGTAAATCTGTAGACTGAAATCATGATGCATCATCTCATAATATCATATAAAAAGGATAATAGTAAATACTAAATTGAGTGCCTATAGTCAAACTAACTTGCTACATTAGAAAGACAAACTGACAGACTTAAAGTTCTGGCCTCAGAACAGATTTTTAGAGGCAAACTCAAAGATTTTAAAGCTCTGGCCTCACAACCTTAAAGTGTTAAAACTTGAAACTAAGATTGAGTTGGAGAGGTATTTCACTGTTTGCTTAAATGTTAAATGTATAAATAATTTAAGCATTAATAATTTAATTGTATAAAAGTAAACACAATGCATTAATAATTTAATTGTATAAATTACGTTGAAAACCCTTTGGGGTCTGCGTGTGTGGGGTCGACAGAAACCGGGATGCGTTTCCAAAAGGCGGGATCCGTTTCTGATGCAAATGGAAACGTCTTGCTGGCGGATCCTAGCCGTTTCTGGGCGGATACAGATCCGGATCCGGTTCCGAAACGTGGATCCGTGGATCCAACATCTAGAGGGGCTGGATCCGGTAACATAGCAAATTGCCATTATAGCATGGGGTTCAATCACAATTTAGTGGGATTTCTCTTGTTTCACTCTATCCCCCTTAGCTATCATGAGTTTGCATACATGAGGATTATAGGAGTCAAAGAGCAGCCAAAAAAAGCCCTCAGTAGTCTCAAGATGACATAATATATATATATATATGGGAGGTAGCAGGTCGGCATTTAATGCTCATGTGGGTTAGATGTCAAACATTCCACAAGGTTTTATGTGCTCATGACACCTTTTGTTGTCAACTAGACAAGTGGAAGCCACTTGCCATATCTTAGTCATCCTCTTACTGCAATGGCACCTATTACACCTCATATTGTATGAGGTTCCACTTTGTGATTTTCATCACATTGATGGGGATTTGCTTCTTTTTCCTTGGAGCTGCTGGACCGATTTGGCGAGATTCATCTTTATAGAGCCCCCTCTTGTCATGGCATCATATCACTAGATGAAGGTCTTTGGTTGGAGGAGCTTCACTTCTTCTTGGTTGGATGATTGTGCTTGCTGCTTGGTGGTCTTCTCACATGTGCTTTCCTTGTTGATCTCCCCTTGGTTTCACTTTTGATGGATGTGGAGCATACTATCTCATTATGGTGGTCTGGTATATATGCTTATCTTGGATATGGATGATGGTTCTATCCCCCCAAGGGGATAGATGATGATAGTGTTAGGAGATATATGTTTCATGATTGTTGGAGTTTCCTAGTGACTTTTGCATGATGATGTGGTATTATTTGGTGTCACTAGGAGCTGATGTTCTACATGGTCCTCTTGTTTCATGTATGATGGGGGGCATATTTGATGATTGGATGGGTTAGCCTTTTTGTTATGTCCCTTTCTCTTATGATGTTGCTATGGTGGGATGATTCATGTTACCTTTGTGGGATTTTCCTAAGAGATTTATATTATAATGTAACATTTTCTAGACATCATCTAGGGTGGAATGTGTTTCATGATGTTAGTACTTTCATTGATATGTTGATTCCTAAGTTTGAGTTAGAAAGGGGGTGTACCACATATGATATGATGGTGATCTAACCTTATCCTAGGGTTAGATGGTGGTTTTTGATGTAATAATCCCTTGGTGGTGGTGCACCTTAGGTTGGAATTTAGTTTTGTTGTTATCACGGTGGAGTTTTGCTAAGGAAAGCATCTTTTATTTACATGGGACAACACTTTATTAGAGTGCACCCCTTATTCGCACACATGTTTATGTTGATTTAATCAGTTGGTGACTAATTGGAGGGGGACTATGGTTTTATTTCAGCATTATCCTTTGCACACAAATGTTGAGGTTGATTTAATCGTTCAATAGTTAAACTAATCTAATTTATCCAGATTAAGGCTAATAGCTTGGATGCCCTACTTTATTTGCTTCCTTTTCACACTTGGAGTGGTTAGTTGGAGTTAGTTATGGCTTCTAGTGGTGTGCCCCCTTCTTGGGCACATTTTTCAAGGCATGCAATATCTTCTTTGTTTCTTAGAGAGGTTGGCATACTTCTCTAGGGTTCACTCTCTTGGGTTGGTTGGACATGTTATCCCCAACTCCTAGGGATAACTAAGGAGATGATGTCTCAAGGCCCTCAGGTTGCAGACATGGAGTACCGAGAGATAGTTTGATCAGCAGTGTCCACTTGCACAGACAGAGACCCATCTCGCCACCACAACTCCAGGTTCATCACGATGGTATCCATCACATCAACTGGCTTCTGGAAGACATCGGGTCTTGCTCCACGAGGTACAAGTCAGGTATTATGGTGAGTGTCATTTCAATATTCGAGGCATTTGAGTTTGTTGCATTTTAAACTGCTTTTGATTATGTAACGTCTGCTTGGACATTATGCTCTTTTCCCTGTTTCACTTTGGTGGTTGACATTGCGCCCTAGTAAGTGGGTCACCCTTGGGGATAGGTTTGCTACTGGGAGGTCCTCTTGATGGGCCATCGTGCCATTCTCGACCATACTTGTCACTTTCCACACTTCATCCTCTCATCTCCTTACCTTTTGGGATTTTCGGGTGTACTAACCCAAGAAGGGGTTGTCCCTCATGTCATGGGAAGAAGGGGCTGAAGGCCCAGAGGCTTGTAGCTGACGACTTGACCTAAAAGTTCCAAAACGTTGCCCCAAGAAGGGGACGTCATGTTTCTAGGGTTTATCTTATGTGCAAATTATGAATTAAAAAATGTTATTTTGGCAGAGGGGCAAGAGTACGGGTTGTTGTCCCCTTATCTTGTGGTTTACCCTTTGAATGTGGACAAACTATGTTTTAGAGGATTTGTATAAATAGAGATCATCTCTATTTCATTTTCATCATAGCTCTCCCATTGTGAGAAGACTACATTGGCTGAAATTTTCGCTATACTTGAGTAGTTTTGGTATCTCTCTCTCTTGCAAATGATTTTTGGTATATCTCTTGATGAATGGATGAGCTAAGGTGGCGTGCACCTCTTGGAGACTCTTGTTCTTGCTTATGGATGGTTTGTCTTGGTGAAACTAGGGTTTGATCTTGCAACTTTCTTGGTCTTGGTAAGGAAAATCTGCGTTCTTCTTGCTCTTTTCATGATATTGTTGGTTAAAACCCTAGGAGGGGTATAAGTGCATACACCCTCCATCAAGTTCTCTTCATTTGCTAGTTTACAAATCTTTTATTACAAGGTATCTTGGAGGTGTACAAGGGTGTACACCCTCCTTGATCTACTTTGAAGTTTGGTTTGCATGCTCTAGGGAGTAAGAGGGTTTACACCCCTAGGGATCTTGTTGATCTAACTTGTGTTTTAAAGACTCCATTCATCCATTTTTTAAAGCCACCAATCTGAAGTTTGCATTGGAGAAATAAATTGTTTTCCTTGGTAAACATAATTTAGTGAGATATTGATCTTGTTCAAGTTGGAAACTTTTCTGCATGTTAAGAGCTTGTCAAGGCCACTAAGGCATCTCGATTGGTTTCGTCTTCTTAGAGTTATAACTCATTAAAAGCTACAACCATTAGGGCTGCAACAAAACATTCTTTTGCTTACTTATAACTCACATTTCAACTGACAAAAGTTGCTAATAATTTACCCCTATAATCTACAAGTCCTAGCGCATCTTTTGGGTGGATTCTTTGTGATTTTTGGTGGCTGATTTTTCTGCTGTAACAACTTGTTTGCTACAGACATAAGGCTGAATAATATCTCTGTAGTACTTGTTTCTTACAACTTTATTTCACTGCTAAAGTCTTGTTCTTTAATACTAGAGTTATACTAGTGTTTAGCTAGCTTATCTCTTGCATCATTTACGTGACTTTTAACATTGTTATCCCCATTTTGTGGGATAACTAAGGAGATCATATCTCGAGGCCCTCAGGTTGTAGATATGGAGTGTCGAGAGACTACATGACCAATAGTGTCCACTTGCACAGACGAAAACCCACTCTATCACCACATTTAATCCATTGTCAGCTCATCCACCACACTAGCTAGGTTCTGGAAGGTAGATGGGTCTTGTTCCATGCGGTACAAGTCATGTATTGTGGCAGGTAATCACCCTAATATTTAAGGCATTTGAACATGTTGTTTTTAAGTTGCTTTTGATTATAGAACGCCTGCTTGGACATTATGCCTTGGTGAGTGTCATAGATTTCCTAGTAAGTGGCCAATCTTTGGGAAAGGTTTGTGACTAGGGGTCCCTTAAGGGGTTATGGTACCATTCTCGACGATACTTACCACTTTTTGCTCATTACACTCCCATCATATTGTCCTCTTCTAGGTCCTTTGACTTTAGTGACCCAAGAAAGGCATGTACCTCATTTCATGTGAAGAAGGGGCTGAAGGCCCAGAGGGATTGTTGTTGGTTGAAAAGATAAAAGCCTAGATATAGACCTTCTAGATTCTTTGCCCAGGGATCCCCCGAGAAAGCAATGAAATGCTTCTCTGTAAAAGGGGACCTACAAAGATAAATGATAATGAATGCTTAAGAGGTTAGTTGGAGGATGTGAGGTCTCATCACAAGCCGACCTATCATGATCATGGGTATTTAGCGGTATGACACTACCACCATCTGGTCACCAAGCCAGGGTAGTGGCTCTCAGTTACACAACTGAGGGAAAGAAGGTCTCATCACGAGCCAACCGACGAGATGAAGACTCTCCCGACAATATGAATTTCGTGGATATGATATGCATTTTCCAAGAGGAACAAGTCACACAAGAACAGATCAATGAAGCCAGAAGATGCGGGGAAAGAGAGGGGAGACTCTGAGCCTTGAATCAGTTAACAAATGATCAGAAGGAGTTGAGGAGGGAATTTTTGAACTACACTAGAAGAAATAAAGGTTCAGCCCCTCCATCACAGCTTGACACTCCTCTTCCATCAATAGAGAAGGTGGCCCCACCACCTCTTCCTCCAGTACATGAGTTGCTTCCTAATCCAACTCCCATAGATGAGATTCAGTTGAATATAGATGTTGTAGCCATGTTTGGAAATCTGAATATGATGGTCCCGGTGACAGAGATGTGAAAGATCTTTTTTGTAAAAAGGGAAGTATTGAAGATATTACATGTATCGACCGAGAAGGAAGACCCCCCTATCATTTTGAACACTATGTATCTCGATTGACAAAGGGACAAGAATCCTCCCTTCTATCTTTCATTAGGCATGAATAGCCTCCGCTTGAATAACTGCATGCTTGATTCTAGGGCCTCAACAAATGTCATGTCATTGAAGGTGATGGAACAACTTGGTTTGAAGACAACCCGACCCTATGGTAATGTATGTGGTATTGATTCTAAAAGGATCAAGATTTATGGGTTATGTGAGGACGTTGAGGTCTTTCTGATTGACTTTCCACATATCAACCTCCTCATGGATATAGTAGTGATCGATGTTCCAGATGCTTGGGGGATGCTCCTATCGAGGAGCTGGTTTTCTGCCCTTGGGGGTTTCCTTAGCACGAACCTTACCCATGCATACGTCCCCATGGGTGATGGCACCTTTGAGATCTTGTAAAGCCAGGAAAAGAATGATAAACATGTGATGGATCCCAATGGCCTTGATTACGTCAGTGAGTGTGACTACGATGTGCCTCGATAGATTATTGAGTATGATTCATCTGAGTTTCCTTTCATGCAGGAAGACTGCATAGATATGCTCCTCCCAAGGACAGATGAATACAAAGAGAAACTTGCAAAGTACCAAGGGAAAGAGACAGGTTCTCTGCAAATTTTGAAGAAAGAAGATGAAGAGCGCGAAGAAGCCATCAAAAGGATGGTCAACACAGAGCCTCCTTCCTATCCATACATTGAGAATATACCTTACATCAATTTCAGTGAAGGAAGTCTTGCGCTCATGTGGGATAAGAGAAAGGGCAACCCTAAGTATGACCAAAGAGATGATAGCTCATGGCTTGGCCTTACATTGTCAAGAAGAAGTCCGATAAAGAAAAGTACTATTTGACAGCCTTGGATGGGAGAAAGATGCCATTACCAGTGGATGGAACTTTTCTCTGACCTTATGTTCAGGTCACATGACTTCTTCAAGGCCCGTGCCCCAGGTAAGTAGGTAGGTCATCTTGCTTTCTTTGCATTTGCATCTTGATTGCTCATATTAGTTTAGATGCATTTTATATTTCTTTTTGCTCTACTTGCATATTGATTTCATGCCTAGTTTAGAAGTTTTTGAAAAAATGCTAAAATTTTCTTTTCTAGATTATTTTTCCTTTGGATTTTGATGTATATGGACGAAGGGTGATAGAACCACCCTAGATTTGATGGTTTTTCTTTCAGTGTAGGCACAGGTCTACCAGGAGATGCTGCGGTTTTCATGCACTCTACGACGAGCACATGTCCCCAAGTAGGAGCCAGATGTTATCCCCATTTTGTGGGATAACTAAGGAGATCATATCTCGAGGCCCTCAGGTTGCAGATATGGAGTGTCGAGAGGTTACATGACCAACAATGTCCACTTGCACAGACGAAAACCAATTATATCACCACATTTAATCCATTGTTAGCGCATCCACCACACCAACTAGCTTCTGGAAGGCAGATCGATCTTGCTCCATGCAGTACAAGTCAGGGATTGTGGCAGGTAATCACCCTAATATTTAAGGCATTTGAACATGTTGTATTTAAGCTGCTTTTGATTATAGAATGCCTGCTTGGACATTATGCCTTTGAACCTGTTTCACATTGGTGTCATAGATTTCCGAGTAAGTGGCCAACCTTTGGGAAAGGTTTGTGACTAGGGTTCCCTTAAGGGGTTATCGTACCATTCCCAACCATACTTACCACTTTCCGCTCATTACACTCCCATCATATTTTCCTCTTCTTGGTCCTTTGACTTTAGTGACCCAAGAAGGGCATGTACCTCATTTCATGGGAAGAAGGGGCTGAAGGCCCAGAGGGATTGTTGTTGGCTGAAAAAATAAAAGCCTAGATATAGACCTTCCAGATGCTTCGCCTAGGGATCCCCCGAGAAAGCAATGAAATGCTTCTCTATAAAAGGGGGATCTACAAAGATAAATGACAATGAATGCTTAAGGGGTTAGTTGGAGGATGGGAGGTCTCATTACGAGCTGACCTATCATGATCATGGGTATTTAGCGGTATGACACTACCACCATCTGGTCACCAAGCCAGGGTAGCGGCTCTCAGTTACACAACTGAGGGAAAGGGGGTCTCATAACGAGCCCGCCTTCTCATTTTCGCAAGGTACTTGTGAGTGACACTGTCATTATCTGGACACCACGCCAGGACAATGGCCTTCAACTCGTTCCTTAAAACATGAAAGAAATAAAGAATGGCAAGAAGATGGGCTTGGAAAAAGCGCATCGCAAACGAAGGTGCCACACACCCTCTACAAAGGCACCCATGAATGAGATAATACGAGCCCTTGTATGTCATGAAACTCAATGACCTATGAAGTCTAAACCCCTTCCACCTCATCACCCACTACATAACCTTGAAAGGCCATCCTTGGGAACATCCCCTACTTGAGGGCTTTTGTCTACCCAATACGACTCCTATGACACCCCTCCCATACTTAAACTTGGTCAATTGTATAGGGTTTTGAGCATTTGTTCAATTTGATGAGGTAGTTTTGATGCACATGTTTAGGTGCCTTGCTTATTAGACGTGGTTTATGCTTGTCATGATACGTTTGACTTGAGATCTTTGGAGGGCGTACCCTTTTGTTTTGCAGGACCTTGCTTTGTGGCTAGTTTTGGGAGAACAAGCCTAACTTGGGTTTCCATGGGGCAAGAAGCCCACATGATGGATTCTTAGGGCCTGCATGCCGGATGACAGAGACGTGCCTTTGGAGGCCTAGAAGACATCGTGACGGACCTAACTTAGCCCCCTACCACCCAAACGACTTGCCTAGGAGAGGAAAAACGTCACGTCTTTGAGGGTTGACGTCATGAGGGGGCTAGGGTTTGGTGGTGATGGAGTTGCACATTGACACTTGGCATATTTTCACCGGATGAGGCATAGAGAAGGCTTAGCACATGACGAGGAGGCTCAAAGAGCCCCAACGACTTCCACATCTTCTCCATCAAGTTGCTCAAGTGCCAAAACGTCCCCTAAAGGGGTGATGTCATCTTACTTTAGGGTTTCTTTTGTGCAAAAGTGAATTTTAAGATGAATTGTTTAATATTATTTTGATGCAAGGTGTAAGATAAGGGTTGTTGACCCCTTATCTTATGTTTTACCCTTGCTAAGTTGACAAACTATGTGTTAGACATCTTGTATAAATTGAGATCATGTGAATCTCATTTTTAACATAGCTCTCCCATTGTGAGAAGACTACTTGGCTGAAATTTGCACCCTCTTTGGGCAATTTGATCTCTCTCTCTTGTGCAAATGTCTTATGGTGAATTTTCATGGTGATTTGTGGAGCTAAGGTGGTGCGCACCTCTTGGAGGTCGTTTCTCTTGCTTATGAATGTTTTTTGCTTGGTGAACTAGGGTTACATCTTGCATCTCTTTGAAATTGGTAAGGAAAATCTGCAATTGTTAGTTCTTCTTGTTTGTTTCATGAATGTTATTGGTTGAAACCCTAGGAGGAGTATAAGTGCATACACCCTCCATTAAGTTTCATTTCATTTGCTAGTTGACAAGTCATTTATTGCAAGGTTGCTAGGAGGAATACAAGGGTGTACACCCTCCTAGATTTACCTAAGTTTGATTTGCATGCCCTAGGGAGTAAGAGGGTTTACACCCCTAGGGATATTGTGGATCTAACTCTTACAATTCAAGACTCCATTTACCCAATATCTTGAAGGCACTAATCTAGAGTTTGCATTGGAGAAATAAAATTACTTGCATTGGGTAACATGATTTTACGAGATTTTCAAGTTGTTCAAAGTGCAATCAATTCTATATGTTATTGGCTTGCTTGTGCCTCTAGGGCGTCATCTTTTGCCAAGTAATTCTTATTGCTGTTACAAATTTCATCTTCAGCCAATAGGGCTGCAGAAACCCTAATCTAACTTCTTCAATAACTCTCTAATCAACAACTGAAAATTGCTCAAAGTTTGTACACTTGAACTACTAGGCCTAGCGCACTTTTTGACAAATTTTGAGGAGGTTTTGGTGGCTGATCTTCTTGCTGTAATAAGTTGTTAAGTTGTTTGTTACAGCAATACGGCTGATAATTGTCACTGCAGTAACTTGTTTATGACAGCCCTTCTTTTATGCTAAAGTCTTGCTCTTTCATTCTTGAGTTAAACTAGTCTTTACTAGCTTGTCTCATGCTTATTCAACTAGACTTTTAGCACTTATTTTGCAGCCCTTATTATCTTTTACATGCTGATATATATCACTGATTGTTGCTGCATTTAGGGACAGCAAGCTTAACTTGCTTGTCCACCTAACATATTACAAGCGTATTTGGATTTTCTTATGTCTTGGGAAGGGACAAACATTCTTAGCATGTGCCCAAGGACTTGGCAACCTTAAACCTTTCCCAAGACTCATTTCCAAGTTCCCTTTTCCATCTAGAAACTTGACCTTTAGGGGCATTTGTTCATACATCACAATTTTCGTCTCAATCCCCCCTAGGGTCACCGGGATTCCCTCCTTGAGGTGACTACCATCACCTCTAAAGTGACAGGACCACCTGCCTAAGGTGAAAGTGGGTAAGTGCTCTCTAAGTTGTCGCCATTTTGGTGGTTGGGTCTGGCTTTTCCCAACCTACAACTTGTTCGATAACAAGCATATTATCTAGCATCTTTATTAATTATTTCTTGCTGATATATATCTTTGTTGATTGCTGCAAATAGGGACAAGAAGCTTAACTTGCTTGTCCACTTAACATATAGCTTGCACATCTGGCTTTTCTTGTGTCTCGGGCAGGTACAAACACTTTTCGCAGGTACTTAAAGACTTGGCAACCTTAAATCACTTACGAGACGTGTCATCAAAGCCATCTTCCACTTAACAACTTGACCTATAGGGGCATTCATTTCATCATCTCACCTTTCGTTTCATTTCTCCCTAGGGTCACCCGGGATTCTCCCCTTGAGGTGATCACTTCACCTCTAAAGTGACGATAGTACCTATTTGAGGTTACAGTGGGTAGGTATTCTCCTAGTTGTCGCTGTCTTGTGGTTCGGGTTGGGCTTTGCCCAATCTACAGTTTGTGCGATAACAGGGCACATTTATGACATTGCTTATGGAGGAGTATTTTATTGATGAGTTCTAACCAACTCAACACATTTTCCTAGGGCACACTCTCTTGGGTTGGTTGGACACATCTATGACATGACATATGGAGGAGTATTTTATCCATGCGTTCTAACCACCTTGACACATTTTCTTATGGCACACTTCATTGGAGAGTATTTTATTATTTATGGGTGGCTGAGGTAGTTACATGGCACACTTTTCTAGGGTGCACCTCGCCTAGGTGTTCACTCATGTTTATTGCATGGATATTTCAGCTACACTTGTCATCATTTGACCTTAATTGGAGAATGCCCTCATTTGACCTGATTCCTTCATATAGTCTGTTTAGGGCATCAAACATTTCTTTCGGAGTCTTCTTTGATGACACATAAGGAATCAGGTGATCTTTGATTGAATCTGCAATTATTCTTTTGGCCCTGATCATGTCCTTTTGGTGCTTTGCTTTGTCTGCAGCATCGTCGGGCTCCGACACTTCTTCTTTGATGAATCTTGCTAGGTCATTCTCTTCAAGAATGAGTCCAATCCTATACTTCTAGGCACAAAAGTTTTCCACACCAGGAGGTGCGCTTGGCTGAGGCGAGTAGCCTGGTGTGTTTGGATCTGAGAAAATCCAACTTTTACCCCTCCAAACTTGATCTGCAGATTTCTGGACTGGTGCTTCTGGTTTTCTGGTATGTCTGGTACTTTGGTACTTTTGGTACTTTGGTTTTCTGGTACTTCTGGTACTTTTTGAAACTAGGGTTTCACTTTTCGAGAGATCTAGCCACTGAAAATTTGCAGCGAGGATGCCAAAGTGATCCTTGAGGAAGGGCACATTTTTCTAGATGGTTTTAGGGCTGAAGTACTTCATCAATAAAAAAACCCTAATTTGCATGTACAACAACAGTGACGTTTTTCACTTTCTCTTGTGAAAGATGCTTTCTTCAGCTTAGCTCTGATACTATGTTAAGGTTTCATCTATTATTAGAGTTCTTTGCATTTGACTAGATAACAATAGCATAAGATAGGATCACTGAGAAATACACAATCACAAGAGACACATCATTTATCCTGGGAAACCCTCATGGGGGAGAAAACCCAACAAAACTTCCTTATTATAGATAGCCAATACAATGCCAAGAGATA
>ML779849.1:247201-257867 GCA_009831015.1 Picea engelmannii | reverse complement strand
ATAATGCTCAGAATCTCCTCCAAGTGCGCCAAATGCTCCTCCCAGGTCTTACTATAGATCAAGAGATCATCAAAAAATACCAATAGGAACTTCCGCAACTGCTTCCTAAATATGTGATTCATGCATGAATGAAAAGTGGCAGGCGCGTTGGTCAATCCGAAGGCATGACCAAGAACTTATAGTGCTCATAATGGCACCTAAAGGCGGTTTTATGAATGTCCTCCTCACAGACTCTGATCTGATGATATCCGGATCGAAGATCAATCTTCGAGAAATACACTGCTCCGTGCAGCTCATCGATCCTAGGTATAGGGTACCTATTTTTTATTGTTTTCTTATTCAAGGCCCTATAATCAATACACATCCGCATGGTCCCATCCTTCTTCTTAATTAAAACCACCGAAGAAGCGAAAGGACTGGAACTGGGTCTTATGTGCCCCATGTCAAGCAACTCCTTGATTGCTTTTTCTATTTCATCTATGAACTTCTTGGGATGCCTGTACGAGGTGGTGATCATTGGTTTGGCCCCTTCTTCAGGTTCGATGGTGTGCTCAAAACCTCTGACAGGAGGTCTCCCTGGAGGTATCTGCCCAAATACCTTTTCATGTCTGCTCAATAAATCCTGGATGTCTGCATGATAGTGCCTTCTACCTTCATCATTTGTCTGGGACGTAATAAAGCATTGTGCTGCACATATTACATCTCCATGTCTGCATATGGCTTCCATTCTTTTGTTTGATACTATTGTAGGAGCATTGTTCACCATGCCTCGCTGTACAACCTGTTTCCCTCCTGGCGTGAAGAACTTCTTGGTCATCTGTTTGTAGTTTGTGGTAATGTCCCCCAATGTCTGAAGCCACTGAACTACCAACACTGCATCTGAATCTGCCACATCCACCACATAAAAGTCTTCTGTCAAGGTGTAGTTACCAATTGCCAAGGCCAATCTAGAAATTTTCTTTGTGCAAGACACATTAAATCCGTCGGCCACCGCTACTTTGAACCCCTCAAAGTCCTCTGTAGCTACTCATCTCCTAGCCACCCAAGCTACATCAATAAAGTTGTGGGTTGCCCCACCATCAATCAAGGCCGTGAATCCCTGTCCCCTTATGACTCCTCTAACTCTGAAGGTGTTGAATCTTAGGGTACCAGATAATGAGGCTGTAACAACCTCCTTGGCCTCCTCACTATGCTTCTCCTCTGTCTCTTTTTTTTGCTCTTTGCCCTGCTCAAGAGCAACCTCCTGCTCCTCCTCCTCCTCATTGGAATCTGAATGTACCTCAATTTAATGGGCTTGACCCTTCCCCTGACACCTGTGCCCTGGTACCCATGGATCTTTGCAGTGGAAACAAAGATTCTTTCTCCTTAGCTCATTTCTTGTTGCCTCTTCCAACCTTTCCTTACTTGTACCTTCCTTCCTAGTAGGCTTCTTTTCCTTGCCTTTCTGTGGAATAAAGGGTTTGGAATTTTTTTTTCGTTTTAGGGACTGCGCCCTGCATGTCCCTTGTCCTAACAATAACATCCTGCAAGGTCTTAGGCTTGAAAGACTTTACCCAACCACGAAGTGGTTCTAACAACCCCTCGATGAACAACATGACATGCCTCTGTGCCGATATATCTGACATTGTCACTGTTAGCTTCTGAAACTCTGTGATGTAAGCATCTGGCGACACCTCTTGTTTGAGTTGTGCTAACTCTCTGAAATGTAGCTCTGGATCCTTTTTATCAAACCTCTCCATTAACTTTTTAGTGAAGTCCAAATGGGAGGTGATAGTCGCATGTCCTAGCGTGACCAACCCATGGTACCACCACTTGTGGGTTCTCCATCAAGGTGCAGAGTAGCGAATTTGATCGCTTCGGCCTTGGTCATAGGGTTGAGCTGGAAGTATGTATCTAGCGTTTGTACCCATGCCCTAGCTGTGCTCCTATTAGACCCATCGAAGGAAGGAATGGATAGCTTCCCTAGCTTTCGTGCTAGATCCTTGTTTCATTGCACCCTGTTATGATCCCTTGGTCTATTCCTGTATTTGATTGTGCAGAAGTCCTGAAGTGACATGGCTGCCTGAAACTCATCACCTAGGGCTTGATATTCTCTTAGATAGTCCTGAAAAGTTTCACTTGGAACTTGCTACCCTTTGATTTTCCGTTGGTTGGTTTCCCAAAAAATTGGGTAAAACAGGTCTAGGGACTATTCTGCTAGTGGTCCTAGCACCAATCTGCATAGGGATCCCAGTATTGTTAAGTACGGGAATCTCATTATTGCTGCCGGCTCCATTATTCACATTGGACCCCCCTGCTCTGTTGTTACTCCCATGATTTTGATTGGTTTGATTGGTGAGTAACTGAGTTATAAGTTGAGTAAGTTCTTGCTATCTAGCTGCTAAGCCCTCCAAGATCTGCATTCCCCTTTCCTCATTGGCATCACCCATGTTTTCCACTTGTCCAACCTCTAGTTGATTTTCCCTTACTTCTTCTTCCACTTCAAAAATGTTTTCTGCCCCTCGCTGCCTTCTACTTCTGTATGTGACACCTAGAAATCTATTGTCTTCATCTCTCATGAACAACAACCCCTCTTCAGGCTGGCAGGAAGGAGGGCTCTGATACCACTGTATTGTACCTTGCTAAATTTTCTGATATATATATATATATATATATATATATATATATATATATATATATTTGTTTAGTTCTTGGTTCAGATATTAAGACAAATAGTTTGTATCAAACACTCTATTCACACATTGAACACAAACTCTGCTACAGGAATGTAAAGAACACCAAAATAAGCAAACTGCTACCCTCACATTTCAACTCTGTTTTTCTCTTTAACATGTAACAATGCACAGAATACAAATATCCTCATAAACAATGCTCTGGGATTTGTTTAATGTCAACACTCATTATTATTTCAAGGGGCTCCAAACAGTAACATAAATAAACACAATTTCTTGCTATGTTCAGAAATACAATGGCTGCTTATAATGAAGAAATATGGACAACAAGCACCTGAGTAGTATGCTGGTCTGTACTACAAATTTATGCCTTTGTTGATGGGTATTGAAACAACAACTAGATGATCCTGGAATTCACCCACTTCACACTGTTGCTAGCTCCTCCCACACACATACAACAACGTCCAATCACCAAGAGGCTCAGCCAGAGAAGAGCCATGACCCAACCATGAAAGAGTTGGCTCCCAGATCTGATATAAAGTGTCCAGCAAATAGAATACGCCCAACAAGGTAATAAATCGCCGACCAACAATTGAAATCGATCCCAATGGCTCCAATATTCGCCCAGCAAGTGCTCACGACCTCCTTGAGGCAGCAACTCGACCCACAAGAAGAATGGCATTGCCTCTCATCACTATTTGCACCCAGCTGCAGGGAACATGCCCAAGTTGAAGAGATTTGACCCTCTATTCATCCACAACTCGTCCCTCAAAGTAACTCGACCTCCAACCACAAGGAATGCGAGCTCCAATTGCCAAAAATGCAGTCTAGAGGTTGCTCGACCTCTCCCAAAACTCAAATCGACTTCTTCAAGCAAAAACCCAGCCGCCACAAGTAAATCTCAACACCCAAGAATAAGAACTTCAGTATCCAAGAAGAACTTCTTTGTCTCACTGAAGTGCAACGAAGAAATCTATGTGATCTCTTCCCTGGATGGACTAACTAGGGTGGATGGTCTCACCACCGAAGCCAATCTCAGAAAATCCTCCTAGGCTTTTCATCCTAAGAGTTCCAAAACCACAATGAGCTCTCTCAATGAGAAAATTAGAAAATACCAATGCTAGAAAAAATTGAGAGAGGGCGCCCTCCTTTTTCCCTTTTATTTGTTCGTTGACTCTTTTGCAACCCTTCTACCCTTTTAATCAATTTAAGTGACGTTTCATATTCTTCCTAAGTCACTTTAGGTGCTTTTTTCCCTTTTCCCCCTTCTTAATTATCTAATGTTGTTTTGTTAGGCACTTTTCCCCTTACGACATTAAATAATTAATTAATTCCCTTCTTAAGGACTATAGCCTACGGAAATCACTTAGGCTGTTGCGTCCAAGTCCCATGATCGCTCGGAAGGGGACATGACACAAGATCAAATCAATTAGAGTTAGTTCATTCATTGCATCTACTTAATCTTAGATCTAGCTAAGTGTTTGTTCCTTTCATTTGTCAATAGTTGTATATTGTTGTATCACTTACTTATTCTTTGCATCCTTATTTGTGTAGATAGTTGCTTTATTTCATTGTATCTAATTCCATTGTTAAGTTTTGTAAAGCATTTCTTTTGTATCTAATTGTAAACTTTTGTCAAGTCATTCTTCCTAATGTCTTGTTGTAACTTTAGTTGACCCATTTGCCCAATCTTAGGCACCAGTGTTAGTTGTCCTAGGGAAAGGTTTGCCTTTGCATTGAAAGGTTGCATTTGCATTGCTTGCCTCTCGTATAGGCTAGTTTCCCCCCCAACCTTTAACTAATTACAATTAACTCCTAGAACACATCTAATAACTAACATAGTAACTAGGGTCTACCCCCCTTGGCTTCCCTAGGAGTAATCCTAGACGAAAGAAGTTTAAGTCGAGGTGACAGTGGGATTGAACTTAGGCATTGTGCCTCCAAGGACACACTAAGTGGATTGAGACTTAGTCCACATTTGCAAGTGTGTATAAGGACGACAACACTTCCCAAGGAAAGAAAATTGCAGCAAGATTGAGGTCAATGAACCTCTTTCCATGGCTGGATCGAGGTCACCACACTTGGAATGAAATCACCAAGCATCCACACAAGAATGAGATGTCACAATGACCTTGATCTCCTTTTATACAAGTCCAATGGTTGAGTTTGAGGCCCCTTTACAAACTCAACATTTAATTAGAATAATTTAATCATTTGAGTGGGTGTGAAGCCCCAACACAAGCCCACGAAACCCCACACCAAGCCCATGAAGCCCCAACACAAAATACAAGGGGGTTTTCACCAGATGAAAAGTCCATTCTGGTGCCAATGATGATTCCCATGTGCCGAACACCTAGGCCACTAGTGGGAATGCCTCCTGATGCTACGAAAGCATCAACAATTTATAGGTTCATTCTTTTTAATTCCATATGTTTTCGTCTCCTTGTCTTTATTCTAATTAATTTGTGTCGTGCACCTTCCAAAGCCTCTAATAATCTCAAAGTATACGCAACACTGTCATCTATCTTAAGGACTTTCAACCACATACCACAATGAACTTCTACTTCTTGCTTGACATGTCATTTATGAAAGTAAAAAAGCACTTGGCACTACACAACGTTTAACTTGGCATAGATCCACATGTCATTGCGATCTAGATCCAAGAATCCCACCGCTCTCCAATCTTCTCCTACCTTGAACTTTTTCCTATGATGTTTTCATGCAATGCACCCTTCACGCACTGCATTGTCTACCTTAACATGTGGTTGTCCAAAAACCACATGTTGGCTATGTAAAAGTTAAAGGTATGCAAAGTACAAATGTCCATACTTTCATGCCACAAAATGTTCAACTTTAATTGCTTATCCACTACCATGAGCACTTCCTAGATGTATCACATCTAACATGTATGATTCATTCTTCTCCATCGCCATCACAACAACTCCATTCTGTCTACCTTATTCTTGAATTTCCCAATCGCTTCCATCAAAAACAACTTTGAAGCTCTGCTTAGTAATTTATCAAGCAAATTCGTTTTGAAAGTGGGTACATACCTGCTAGCACAAATTTTTACCCTCCAATCTGCGCTGATATATGTGTTAAGACAACGGTAAAAACTAGGCTAATTAAATGAGTAAGGCCTTGTTATCGCGCAATTTGTACTTGCCCAAAGCCAAGGGCAAGTGGATACTAAATTGGCGTAACAAGGAGGATGTCCTATCACTGTCACCTTAATAAGACACCTCTTTCTATTTAGGAGTAGTACCCCAGGGGAGACGTCCCCAGTGACCTGGGGGTTTGAGAAGGCTAAGGTAGAAGTAGTAAGAAAGTCCCACCTCTCTCACAGGTCACTCTGATCAAATGTTCCAAGGTTTTAATGAGATGAATCAAAATAATATTTAAGTGTACATGCCCAGAACAAGACAACAAGAAAAGAGATGCTATTTGCAAGTACCATATGATGTCAGTGCTTCATAAAACCATAGACTTTTGGAAAATGAACAAGATGATATAAAGCTGAAGCAATACAAATATTTATAACAGCAATGTATATTTAGCAACAGCTACACAATTATGCCTCAATAATGCTTCAAAAATGACAAGAAATAATAGCCTAAAATTGACAAAATGATAATAGTTGTCAAAAGCAATAATGGCAATGTATAATCAGCTTTTTGTCTTGCTTTTAGGATGAATTTGCTGCTGTTATAGGTGGCTGTAACAATCTTATGCAACAACAGCAAATTAGTTAGTGAGTTAGACTAATCTAGAGTTAGAAAGAGTTAGTGAAAGTCTTAGGGAAGATGGTTTAAGAGTTGTTTTGGTCAATCAATCACTTGCAAGGAGTGAACTAGTGCCTTTTAGGGTAATGGAGTCAAACTTTGCAAAGGAAATTCTTAGAGAAAAACAACAAATGATAATAGATGAGCTAAAGGGAAGGGTAAGATGATTGAGGTGTTAGTAACCTAAGGCCTCAATATCTAAACCCTAGAAGGAAAAAATCTAGAAAGTAGGTAACCCTAGGCCCTAGCGATTTCCTTCCTCCTTAGATCAAGCTTGAAATAAAATATGTGAAGCTACTGAAGCAATGCTACTAGAGTGCTTCAAAGGTAGGGCTCTAGTATATTCTTCAAAGGAGATGCTTTCTAGCAAAATCAGGTAGGTGAAAAATTATAAAGAAAAGGACAATAACATGTGCTTTTCCCCTAGGGTTTCAAACTAGCAATTTCATAATCTTAGAAATGAATAAGCAAATGTACCATAACCATTCAAAATAAATGAAGAATTGCAGGTTTTACTTACTTCATCAAGAATAATCTAGCCACAAAACCCTAGTTGAAGACTTTCCACCATGAAAATGCCAAAATACACCAAAGATAGCCTCTCCAAGAAGTTGCGCACTAGTTAATTCAGCCAAGTACCCTTAAAGAGGGCCGAATTTCAGACCTCACACTTGTGTGAGTGAAGGATGATGAAAAAATGAGTCTTAACTCTCTATTTATACAATAATCATGACCTTTAATTGCAATTTAGGTCAAGAAAGGCCGACATGGTCAATTTACATCAAAAATCCAGTTTTACATAAAATTAACAATTTAAAACCCTAATTTGTCTTTAGGGATGACGTCATGCCCTTCTTAGGATGACATTAGGCCCCATCATGGAACGCTGGGCCTCAAAAGGCCTCAGAAGCTGCCACACGTGCCAACCAAGCCGTCCTCATGCCAAAACCCTAACTGGATGACGTGAAGGCTCAATATGATGATGTTAGGGGCCTTCAAGGGCCAACGTCATGGTGGAAGGGCAAGACCCCCCTAGGTCCAAGCTTGCCAAAGTGTCTCTGGTGGAACGCCCTTCCTCTTCTCCGGTGCAAGCCTCTGGTGTCCCTTTGCCCCTGGTTGGGGTCACAACATCCATTTGGTAGGATTTTAGCTGTATGGAGGTTCGAACTAATCATCTCCCCATATGTACCTGTCCGTCGGGCATGGTCCTGCAACAACTACAAGTATGCCCTCCATGGGCTCATAAATCACAGGGATCATAGCAATGTCAATCACATCTAATAATCAAGTTACCCAAACATGTGCATCAAACCCTCCTTTACCCAGACAAATGCTCAAAGAGGTTATGTAGTGTAACAAGGCAGGTTTGGAAAGGGTCTCAGGATGTCCTATTGGGCTAATCCTCCTCAAGTTTGGGGTGTTTCCCAGGTGAAGACCAATCTAGGTCATGTAGATGTATGAGATGGTGTAGGGAATGTTTGAGCAAGGGGTGCAGTGATAACAGGGAAATGTAGGTCTTACCTGTGGGTGCCTCTGTAGAGGATGAGCTGCACCTTGTCATGGATGCTATTGTTTCCCTGCCCATTCAATGCCTTTTACTCTTTGTCTTATTACTTTTTCTTTTCAAGAGAATAGCTGGAGGACACTGTTCTGGCATGGTGACTAGTGGTGACAATGTTACCCACAAGCATTTCACGGAAATGAGAAGGCTAGCTCGTGATGAGACCCCTTTCTCTTGGCTATGCCACCAAGAGACACTACATTGGTTTGGTGACCAGATGGATGGCAGTGTCATACATGCCCACGGACCTAATAGGCCAACTCATGATGAGACCTCCTATCCACCAACTAGATCTTGAGTTTTATTTTGTTTTACGGGTCCCCTTTTCTTGCTGAGAAGCCATTTATTGCTTTCTGGGGAATCCCTGGGTGAAGCATCTCAAGTTTTCATCTTGGCTTTTAACTTTTTTTAGCTACTCTTACCCTCTGGGCCTTTAGCCCCTTCTTCCCACAAGGTAAGGTACAACCCTTACTAGCTTGGCAAACCCAATGCCCGAACCAATGTAAGATGAGAGGGATAATGATGAAAAATGGTAAGTATGGAAGGAATGGATGATGACCTTTCATGGACCCACCCAGTGGCAACTCATCCCGAAGGGAACCACCTTACTAGGGCACTCTGTCATCCCCCCAGGTATGGACAAGTTAAAGAGCATAATTTCCAAGCAAACGTCATGAAACAAAAGAGAATTCAGTGCACATATTCAAATGTTTTGAGAATCAGAGTGACACATACCATGATACCTAGACTCATTACCTCATGGAGCAAGACCCACTGCTACTTCAGAATCAGGCCGATGGGATGGATGCTGCTGCTGCTGAATAGGAGGCACTGAAGAAACGATGGGCCCTCCAGGGCCAAGCTCAAGTCATATGGCTCTTGGTACTCCATGTCTAGAACTTGTGGGCCTCGAGACATAATCTCCTTAGTTATTCGTAGGATAGGGGATACCAGGCCCCAAATTGTCATTGACCAAATCCCTCTCTGTTTGGGCTAGTGCTTGCTAGCCTCTGGGGGAGTCCCTATGCATACTGAAGCTCCTTGCCGCTGATCTAAAGTTTGATTTCTGCGTTTAAAAACCCAAAATCAACAAGCTGTTCGTCTTGGACAGTGTGTAAAAGCGCTCCAAAACGATGAGAAAAAGTGATTATTTTCACTTGGAGGGAACCTGCAGGGTTAGCACAATGATAATAGACTGAAAAAGAAGAAGAAAACTATTCAAAGGATCGAAATAATCACAATAAACAATTCAAAAAATGACAAATCAGATCACAAATTGACCATATTACCACCAATAAAAGAGGTTTGAAGACAAACACACACTTCTTTATTGATCAAGCTTGCAAGAGAGTTGATTGCGCCACACTGGGCAAGTCTACAACTGGGGCAATGACTACTTTGCTCAGAGAAGAGCCACTAGACTAGAGAAGAAGAGAAAGGAGAATGAAAAAGACACTATGCTGCTGTTGCAATGAACCCGCCAATAACCAATGTAAAGCATCCAATATATAGCACAATGAGGGTGCATATCCCAAGGGAGAGCAAGATGACTCATGGGTGGCTAAAAATGGAGGCTAAGCGCATGAGGAAGAGAGATATGTGAGGAGTGTGAGATGAGTGAGTGTATGTGAGAGTTTGCATGAAGGTTACATGTGCACAAGAGAGGAGAATGCACCCTAAAACTTAAGAAGGCGCACTTGAGGAAGAAAGGGAGGAGTAATGAATGATAATGAAGATGAATTGGCTTTATGGAGTGAAAGAAACTCATGGAGGCCAAATTTAGCTTTCTAATGCATGTCTTTTTGCTAAATTTGACAAAAGCATGAGTGAGTTATGGCTAAGGGAAAATTCGCCCTATTTTTTAGGGAATTTCCTAATTTTTAGGAAAATACGGTTTAAACTCAACTGAAGGCAAATTTTATGGAGCTGATGCCTGGTAAGTGGAGGGCTGATTATACGGAGGAGTATACGACTAAATTTAGGCCCAGTTATGCGACTCCCTTTTCTCAATTAATTATTTATTTATGCTCAAGTCTTGGAGATATGCACCCCCTTGCTTAATGTTAATGATTACAACTGCGTGAGACATCCTCTAGGACATAGACTGAGTGAATCGGCCTGTGAGAGAGCCCATGAGATGGGTGTGTCGTTCCTCTCTGAGACGAAGATGGAACGCTGTGTGCCCCTGTGTAGTGAAGATGCCCATGAGTTGGGTGTGTCGTTCCTCTCTGAGACGGAGATGGAATGATGTGTGCCCTTGTGTGGGTTGAGGAAGCCCATGAGTTGGGTGTGTCGTTCTCTTTGAGACAGAGATGAAACGATGTGTACCACTGTGAGGGGTGAAGTAGCCCATGTGATGGGTTTACTGTTCTCCTCTGTGCAAAGAGTTGAGATGATGTGATACTCCAGATGATTCTCCTGTGAGACAGAGTGAAATAGAGATCTGTTGAGTAGGACGTTTCTGTGGCTGAGCACAGGTGGATGTGATCCTAGTGGTTGAGCACTAGTGAGTGTGTATTTTGATGATTCTCTTGTGAGATGCAGTGAGATAGAGACTTGGACGTCCCTATGGCTAAGCACAGGTGGACGTGCCCCTAGTGGCTGAGCACTAGTGGGTGTATGAGATCCCTTGCTATATTGTCCAAGAGTCA
>ML779849.1:214072-247151 GCA_009831015.1 Picea engelmannii | reverse complement strand
TTAACATTGTGTCATCTCGTGATTTCAGAAGTTGTGGTCTGAAATTATGAGAATTACAACACCCTCTTGTGTGCTAGGTTTGGTGATGGTGTGGGAGGTCTTTCTCTTGAAGAATATAGCAAAGGATTGGCTGGGTCTTCTTCCATTGTTGAGAAGGGTTTCCCAAGATACTTCTTGTGTTCTTGTGCATGGTTATTCTTCTTGTGATCTTGGTTTACTGTAGTTAGCTAATGTATTACTGCAGTAGTTACGGTTCAGTTCATGCTAATGATATAATTAATTAAACCTCATACTTGAGCTAAACCATAGTAAAAACTCAACATGGAATCAGAGCAGGTCCTGAAGATGACCCGTTGCACATTCAAGAAGACAACCGTGAACATTTGAAGGCTGTAATATCCTTGCGGCCGAAGTGAGGAGAGGACCGAACCTTCTCCTAAAACCCTAAGGTGAAAAATAATGCTGGCTGCAAGCCTAAGACCCTGATCGAATCTTGTTTAAGTATCCTGGACAGCATGGGAAGGCAGTCACCTGCTCCTTGGTGGCTTGGCCTGCTAGAAAAGGGTATCCGCAGCCTAGGAGAGGCTCAGCATGCTAGCTACAGGTCTGTTTTATGGAGTCTAGACGGTTTGAGGTAGCCGACAATCCAGGAGTTCTTGAGGCAGCCATAACCGCAGACTCAAAACAATTTTCAGACCAGTTTTTAAGGTCAAAATCTAAGGTGAATTTCTGATACAGTAAGGCCGAGCTTGAGGCATATTCTGAGGTAAATTTAAGCATGCTTTGAGACCTATTCTAAGTAATGTTTTGACCAAGTTAAGGGGCCTGCTCCAACAAAGCTTTTTGAGACATTTAAATCTGTTCCAGCAAAATGTTTTGAGGCATATTTAAAACTGTCTATGGCTGCGAGATTAACCTTCTATGGCGGCAACTAAGAGGCTTATATCTGAGGGAAGAACGGAGGCTATCTTCTGTATGAATTTGAGGCCATTCCCTTGTACAGATCTGAGACAATGCAGGACGAATCCTTTATGGCAGAGTGAAGGAAACCTAGGGCTGGATCTGTGGCCTCCTTATTAACAAATTCATGTAAGCATAAACCAAGTTTTGGAAAGTCTGTAATAGTAGTCTAAGGCTGTCTTGTTGAAGCAGTGTTTGGAAAGAAGTTTGAGCAATTCTTCTTGACAATACAAGACCTGTTATGAGGCCATCGTTTGACAGTCACAAGGCTAAATTGTTGACAGATATGAGGTGCATATCTGAGTGGGTTAAGAGGAAAATTGAGACAGATATAAGGGCGATTTTAAGGCCTTTTCTGAGGCTAAACCAAGTTCAAATCTGACGGTGTTTTCGTGTTGTTCTGAGGCTCATCTACAACTTGTTCTGAATCTTCAGTCAAGGCGGATCTGAGACCTGGATAGAAGAATGTGGAGGTGGCCACAGGAAGCTACAACAACATAATTTTCCTTCTAGTCTATGGAGCAAGGAACCCTTGCTGAAATCATGGATCCAAAGGGATCTCAGTGCACTAACAACACACGGGAAGTGAAGACTCCAGGTTTGATTGTTTTAATTATCATGCCTCTAACCTACATTTCTAAGATTTCTACATTACAAGTAGGTGTTATAGCTGTGACAACAATCCTTAAATTGTTTTGATTCTAGAGAGATACTCATAAATCTCCTCTAGGAGATATTCTTGTCTTGTTTCCTTTCGTTTGTTTTCTTGTTCCAGGTAGGTTAACAATAAAGGAAGATGTTTATCCTTTAGACTTCAGAGGGAGTTACTTGACTCAGAGGGAGTCAAACTAATTGAGAAGAAGGAAGAGACATTATCTTCTCCCCTTTAGCAGTTCAGAGGGAGACAACCATTATTCCAGTTGGTCCAGCTGCTCCAGTTGATATCCCTAGAGATATTGTAGTAGGGCATAAAAGGCATGTCTAGGCTTGACAAACTCTGCAAGGGGCAGAGGAACATGCAACCACTCAAGGCACATCCCGAGAAAGCAAGAGACCAAAGAGATTTTCGAGTTACCTTTCAGCCACGATCCACATCATTGATTATGAGCCTTCTTGTCATGGAGAAGCTACAAGTGAGCAGGTATGGCAAGATGCCATGACAGAAGAATATCAATCTATCTTGAAGAATGATGTATGGGATATTGTTCCGAGACCAAAAGGGAACTCTGTAGTGACTTCCAAGTGGATCTATAAGATCAAGCATGCCACTGATGGAAGAGTTGAGAAATACAAAGCGAGATTTGTAGCCAGAGGATTCTCACAAACAGAGGGAGTTGTCTTTGATGAGACATTTGATCCAGTAGCCCGATACACTTCCATCCGTACTATCATCCATGAGTTGGAAACTACATCAGATGGATGTAAAGACAACCTTTCTCAATGTTGAGATTGAGAAAGAAGTTTATATCGAGCAGCTAGAGGAATTCGTGATAAACAACAAGAAATATCATGTGTACAGGTTGAAGAAATCCCTGTATGGACTAAAGCAGACACCTCGAGCTTGGTACGAGAAGATGGATGGATTCTTGATGAGTTTGGGCTTCAACAAGAGTGTTGCTGATCCAAACCTATGTTATCATATTGTTGGTGACAAGTGCCTGATCTTGGTCCTGTATGTGGATGATTTATTCCTTACTGGTTCAGAAAGACCTATTGCTGAATGCAAGCGAGCATTGACTTCTGTTTTCGAGATGAAGGATCTGGGTATGATGCACTACTTCTTGGGACTAAAAATATGGCAGAGAACTGATGAGATTTTCCTGAGTCAAGGAAAATATACAATGGAAATATTCGAGATGATGGACTGCAAATCAATGCCTACACCAATGATGATTAACTTGAAGAGGATGACTGAGGCTTCTTCCTATTCAGATGAGACTAATCCACTTGTGTACCGACAACTGATTGGATCATTGATGTATCTGGTTAACACCAGACCTGATATATGCTATGCAGTGAATGTGCTTAGTCAGTTCATGAGTCAAGTCGAGACAGACTCACTGGATAACAACGAAGCATGTATTGAGATATCTAGGAAGCACTGTTGGATATGGCCTGAGATATGCCTCCAGTGTAGACTTGAGTTTGCAGAGATATGCCGATGCAGATTGGGCATGGAGTGCAGTGGACCGGAAGAGCACATTCAGTTGTTGTTTTACCTTGGGGTCTGCCATGGTTTCTTGGTGCAACAGGAAACAGAGCTCTGTGGCCTTGAGTACCACAGAAGCAGAGTATTTAGCCTTGAGTGTGGCAGTTCGTGAAGCAGTGTGGCTTCGAAAGCTCCTGACAGATTTATTTGACCGTGAGATGGATCCTACCATTGTTCATTGTGATAACCAAGAGCTGTGTGAAGCTCTCTGAGAACCCTGTGTTTCATGATAGATCAAAACACATTGAGATAAAATATCATTATATGATAGACATGGTGCAGAGGAAAGCAGTAGATGTGCAATGCATTCCTACCAATGAGCAGATTGCAGATATCTTCACCAAACCGCTTCCCAAGACAAAGTTTGAGTACTTCCGTGAGAGACTTGGCGTGGTGAAGAATACCTCCATAGCTGAGAGGGAGTGTTGATGATTATAGCCAAGACGAAGTTCTAGTATTTTTGTGAGAGACTTGCCTGGTGGAGAATGCCTCCCTAGCTGAGAGGGAGTGTTGATGATTACAACTGCGTGAGACATCCTCTAGGACACAGACTGAGTGAGTCGGCCTATGAGAGAGCCCATGAGTTGGGTGTGCCCATGAGATGGGTGTGTCGTTCTTCTCTAAGACGGAGATGGAACCCTGTGTGCCCCTGTGTAGGGAAGATGCCCATGAGCTGGGTGTGTCGTTCCTCTCTGAGATAGAGATGGAATGATGTGTGCCCCTATATGGGGTGAGGAAGCCCATGAGTTGGGTGTGTCGTTCTCTCTGAGACGGAGATGAAACGATGTATACCCTTGTGAGGGGTGAAGTAGCCCATGTGATGGGTTTACTGTTCTCCTCTGTGCAGAGAGTTGAGATGATGTGATACTCCAGATGATTCTCCTGTGAGACGGAGTGAGATAGAGATCTGTTGAGTAGGGCATTCCTATGGCTGAGCACAGGTGAACATGATCCTAGTGGTTGAGCACTAGTGAGTGTGTATTTTGATGATTCTCCCGTGAGACGCAGTGAGATAGAGACTTGGAGGTCCCTGTGGCTGAGCACAGGTGGACGTGTCCCTAGTGGCTGAGCACTAGTGGGTGTATGAGATCCCTTGCTATATTGTCCAAGAGTCAGACTTACCTGTAACCCTATTTGTGATGTAAAGGGTACAGGTCGGCCCCACCATAAAGTGAAAGATAATTAATGTAAAAGATAATTAATATTGTAATTATTTATTATATTTTGAGTTATTGAGGTCGGCCCTATTGTGCCAATAGACACATCATTTGATGTGATAAGTCTTGTATAAATAAAGGTGAAATCCCCATTGAGGAAATACACTTAACATTGTGTCATCTCGTGATTTCAGAAGTTGTGGTCTGAAATTATGAGAATTACAACACCCTCTTGTGTGCTAGGTTTGGTGATGGTGTGCCAGGTCTTTCTCTTGAAGAATATAACAAATGATTGGCTGGGTGTTCTTCCCTTGTTGAGAAGGGTTTTCCGGGATACTTCTTGTGTTCTTGTGCATGGTTATTCTTCTTGTGATCTTGGTTTACTGTAGTTAGCTAATGTATTGTTGCAGTAGTTATGGTTTAGTTCATGCTAATGATATAATTAATTAAACCTCATACTTGAGCTAAACCATAGTGAAAACTCACCACTTAAGTGGATGCCACATCACTCTATAGATCTGCCACATGTTGACCTCTGAGGGTGCCACTTGGCACTGCATGGATGATCACTGTACTTGCTAAATATAGAAATTTCTAAAAATAGAATCCAACTCCCAAATTTTAGGAAACTGTCCACATCATCTAGGAAGACTAGGAGAAGACTGCCACATGTCACTGTCTAAAAATAGACACTGCTAAAAATAGAAAGTTGTTCGAATGCCCTTGACTTTATACTCATTGAACTTGTTTTTTCGCAAGGGATCCTAATATGCGATCCGAATTGACACGCGAGCCCTGGTGCTCAACTTGCTAAAAATAGTAAATTGGGCCAAATCATCCTGGAAAAGATCCAAAAGACTTTGAATGTCTCAAGGATCAACAATACATGCTTGGAATCTGAATCCGGGACCTGGAACAAGACATGCTAAAAATAGAAAGTTCTCGCATGTCGCCCGGAAAATTGCCATTGGGCCTAGAATCATGCAAGGACTCTCCCTGTATGCTCAAAACTGCTCCAAACCGTCAAGAGACCCACTCAAACCGTGTCTCCTAAAAAGTAGCAACACCTGTTGTATGTAGACATCTCTCTCAAAATGCATGGGAAACCAAGCCAACTCTAACTCTGAACCAAACGACCATGTACCGATGATATACGAACCTGTAATGGGAACCAACCTCTGCTAACCACAAGTGCTAAACTTTGGAGATTCTCAAAATGCCAGCCAAAATAGTGCATGCTGGCTCTTAACCCTCAATATTTTCAAGGGTGAAAATCTAGGGGTTAACAATACCAAACAGTTCTTATGATATTGACCTATTCATTTGGCATCCTTAATTCAAAATTTCCTTGGCCTTTAACTTCATATATGGCATCATCTATCATTGTCATCGTGTAGAGATTCTTTTTGAAAGCAGGGACATACCCCACAGTTTTATGTTCTTGACCTATCCATTTGGAATCCTTAATTCAACATTGCCCTTGCCTTTAACTTCATAGGTGGCATCACCTATTATTGTCACCACGTGTCCTTTACATGACTATATGTCTCCAAGTCAACCATCAATTGTCTACGTATTGCCATGTGTTTCATGGCACCAAAAGCCAAGAAAAAGAACTCTTGCATATACAACTAACTTGTTTCAGCAGCAGCAAACAAGTAAACTTTCTCATTTTCCTCCTCACCTTTGCTACTTTGACCAACAAAGTTAGATTTCTGATTTTATAATTCTTACTCCTTGTATTCTTCCAAGAATATTTTGCTATATTTCCTACTTTATGACACACAAAGCATCTTTTATCTTCTTAACCTAGAGAATGTGTATGGGCATCAACATTACCTCTTCTTTGATCTGACTTCCTCCAATCTTTTGGTTTCCTCTGCTTTCCAAACTTCTTTGATTTGCCTCTAGTCATGAAAGCTCTCTCTGATGTACATTCATCCTCCTATCGATCCATCTCCTCCTGCAATAGAAATCCAAGCAACTCCTTGAACTGCATCTTAGCCACTCTACCTCTTAGATTCAAGAAATATTTAAATATTTTTTCAAGACATTTGTAATGCCTACAAGGGCAATGTTACCAAATATTTGTCCTTTATCTTTGTTCCTACAGCAACCAATTCAACACAGATTTAATTCTAGAAATTAGATCCTCAACCTTGCTGCCCTCATTGATCTTGTCAGCGTACAACATATTTTTCAAGTATAAACACTAGATTCATATGTTGTTTCAAAATATTCCCTAACCTTTCCATGCTACTTTTGGATCCTTTACATTCCTCGAGTGATTTATTAAATTTTTTCTTACAGACAATTAAAATTGGTAATGCTTCTCTATTTCAAGTCTCGAACTTAGTTATGCCATCTAGATATATAGGTTTAACCAATGTCCACCAAGTTTCTGGGATGCGGGAATGGGGAAACGCATCGAAGGAACATGTGGAAGCACCCCTCAAATTCTAGGGAACATCATTGGGGACGTCCAGGTCTCTAACCCTGTCCAAAATATGAATAAAACAAAATTAAAATATATGAAATCTAATACATAAATCATTGAAACCTTATCCATAACAATGCACCAATAACATACATCATTACATGTAACATAATAAATCATAAATGATATATGTAATGATGTAACAACATAATAATCATGATTCAGAAATCATTTATCACCATTGTATTTATCGTTATATTTAGAAAATTCAAAAGATATGGATCTAATTCTAAGATAGTTGATTTAAGATAAGTCAAATGACAAATGGGTATCATTGCTCAAGGCAATGCCCCACTAGTGACTAGTCTCTACATACAACTACTATGTGAGAGAATAAGGACCAACCATAGGAATGTCGCTATCTAAATCCAAATCATTTGCATTCTCTAGAATACTCAATGGCACACGAACCAGCACAAGTTGTGCCTCTTTAGGTCCCTCCTCATCTACCTGTGTATTAAGTTTTACATTCATCTTTTTTAGTTTTTCTTGTCTTTTATTTCCTTGAAAAGACAAACTTTGGTCAAAAGGGAGCGCATGAAAATGTCTCATTTCTGAGGTGGGTGCTCCTCACTGCATCCCCGCGAAAAGGGGACATGGGGTAACGCCCCCCTTGGAGTACCCATGTCCCAAGAGTGTGGTGAGCATGGAGAGTGCATCCCTTACGCTCCAAAGAGCCTCCCCACGTAAGACTAGGTTTAACTTTTGTTCCTTTCACTATTCCCATACATTTTTAAAATGATAAAGTATTTTCCATTAATATTGTCCATGAGGCACAATTTTGGTCATTTAGCTTCTAGGATTTTGATAGATTATATTGCCCACCTGTTAGCACAAATTTCCACCCTCCAATTGAGCTGATATAACCTGTTATTTCAGTGATGAAAAAATGGCTAATTCAAGGAGAAAAGCCCCAAATTGTCAGGTGCTAGACCCCTCTCCGTTTGGGCTAGTGCTTGCAAGCCTCATGGGGGAGTCCCCAAGGTGATTTGCTGCTGTCCTAAGGTCTGATTTTCTGCAATTAATGACAAATTACAGCAGCTGATATGTCTTGGACAACGTGTTAATTCCATCCAAAACGTGGGGAAAAAGTAGTTTGTTTGCTTGGAGGGGTCCTGCAGGGTTAGCACAAGGAATATGGAAAGAAAATAGAATAGAAAACTACTCAAAAGATCAATGAAATCACAGTGAACAATTAAGGAGAATGACAAATCAGATTGTAAAATTAACAAACTACCGTCAAGAAACAATGTTACAACACAAACACATGATTTCTTTATTGATAGGCTTGCAAGAGGGTTGGTTGTGCTACAATTGGCATGTCCACAACCGGTACAATGATCACTTTGCTCAAAGAAGAGTCACTAGACTAAGAATGAGAGAGAGGAATGAGAACGAGAAACTATGCTAGCTGCTGCAATATCCAACCAAGAACCAATGGCAACCATCCAATATATAGCTCTAGAGGGCACACGAAGAAGAAGAAATTTTTTTAACGTCCACGAGGCTAACAATAGCCTATGGTACAGACCGCCTCATACACTGATTTCTGCATTTCAGTCCTTTTCCTGTTCAGCTTGATGATGAGCTCTCCCACTTTCTCCACAGTCTCCTCGCTGAATAAATTATTCCAAGAGTTAGTTGTTAAAATACTCACATAACTGTCCCTGCTGTCTTTGAAAGCTTCACACTCTAAAATGAAATGTTTTTCTGTTTCCACTTTTCCGGAGTTGCAGAACATACACACCCTTTCTTCCTAAGCTTCCTTTGGTCTTTTCCAATGCTCGGTTTCACAACGGAGTTGATGGGAATTAGTTCTTAATTGGGCAATAAGCATTTTGGCTCTCCAAGATATATTGGCCCCTATGTACGCTTTTTGATGGTGGTTGTAATTGGGGTTAAACTCTTCAATGTAATACTTTTTCTTTCTCCCTAGCCCTTTATCCCAGGATCGCTTGTGGAACCGATCAATAACAAAAGCCTTTATCTCTTTACTATTTGTAGGGCACCTGTTCAAGTGAATATCCCATTTACTTGCCATTTAATATTTGTAGGGCACATATCTGAAGGAAAATCAAGAGGTCGCATGGGAGGTAAGAAAGGAAAGTGTATGCGCATGGGAGTACACTAGGAGTGATGAATACATGTGCATATGTGAGGAAAAGCACAAGTGGAAGATGTGGAAGTATGCATCCGCAAGGGAGAAGGAGGTGAGAGACCCACGTGTGAAAGGAAAGAGGGAATTAAGGCATGGAACAATAAATATGAGAAGGGTTGCGCACTTAATTATGAGAGAGATGCGCATGAGAGGGATAAGAATAGGAGTACGGGGATTTAGGAAATGGATGCATGCTAGGAGTAGAGAGTACGGTGGGAGTTAACATGCGTGGACAAGAAGGTGAGGTGGAGTAAGGGATCAATGCGAGAGTGAAGGGAATTAGCGCATGAGGTATTTAAGCCATGCACTTTTTTAATCAAAAGGAATGAGCATGCATATTATTTTAAGATATGTACTTTATTAAAAGGGATGAGCATGTTTAATAAGGAGATACGTATGACAAGGGGGGACATGGGATACACTTTAATGAATCAATTAATTAAAAGGGGGGACATGGGATATACTTTAATGAATTAATTAATAAAAAAAAGGGGACACAAATTAATAAGAGGGGGGACAATTTTTAATAATTAATTAATTAAAAAGTTAAAGGGGTACACTTTATTAAAAGGGGGATAAATTAATTAATTAATTAAAAGGGTGAGTGGGTACATAAGAAATTAATTAATTAATTAAAAGGGTGAGTGGGTACATATGAATGGGAAGTGGGGTTAGGATAAGACATAATTTAGAGTGATATGTATAGGTGGGTTTAGTGGGTAGGTATAAAAGGAAGTGGGTTTAGGGTTAGGAAAGGCGAGACTTTAATTAATAAAGGTGGGAAAGGTGATTGAGGGTAGAGTTAAAAGGAAGTGGGTTTAGGATAAAGGTGAGTGAAGTATTAGAGTGGATAGGCGGATAGGTACAGTAGTATGTATAGGATTGGGGTAAAAGGCATGGGTAAATGGTTTTAGGGACTTTTAATGCATGGAAAGTGGTTTTATGGCGGGTGAGGAAAAGTTAGTGAGAAAAGTTAGCCTTGACTAGCTAAACTTTCTCCATTGAAGTGCCACCTCATTCTATGCATCCTCTTCTCTTTTAATTAATTCTTCATTTAATGCTCATGCCTTGGAAAATGCGCCCTTGGTCAAATGATGCCATAGATGCCACATCACACTGAAACTTTGCCACATGTTGGACTCTGAGCTTGCCACTTGTCACCGCTGGAGATGATGATCACTGCTAAAAATAGAAATTTCCAAAAATAGCCATCCGGTTCAGAAAATTTAAAACTTGTTGAAACTGACCCAAACTCTTTAAAAATGCTCGGGATGACTAGGAGACCACCACCACATGTCCATTGCTAAAAATAGAAAGTTCTCGCATGTCCATGATATTATACTCATTGGATTCGATTTTCCACAAGGAATCCGAATTTGCAATCAGAATCTACATGCGATCCCTGGCGCTCAACCTACTAAAAATAAAAATCTGTGAAAAATCATCCCAGAAGAGGTCTAAAAGACTTATAATGTCTCAAGGATCCATAATATGTACTCAGAACTTGAATTTGGGGCTTGGAACTCAAACTGCTAAAAATAAAAAGTTCTTGCATGTCGCCCAGAAAAGTGCTATTGAGCCTAGAATCATGCAAGGACTCTCCTTGTATGCTCACAACTACTCCAAATTGTCAAGGGACCCACTCAAACCGTGTCTCCTAAAAAGTAGCAAAACCTCTTGTATGTAGACATCTCTCTCAAATGCATGGGAAACCAAGCTAACTGTACCTCTGAACAAAACAACCCTGTACCGATCATATACTTGTCTCTGATGGGAACCAACCTCTCCTAACCACAAATGCTAAACTTTGGGAGAATCTCAGAATGCCAGCTAAAACGATGCATGTTGGCTCTCAATCCTCAAGATTTTCAAGGGTGAAAATCTAGGGGTTAACACCACCCAACATTTTAAACTGAGTGTTGAGGATTACCTTTGCTCTACCAAATTAATCTATGTTGTGGGGTCCACCTCAACCTCATTATTATGCAGGAACGTCCCACTGCCTGCTAACTGTTCCTCAAGCAAGTTTTGCTCTACTTGAAAATGTCTTCCTAATTGTGAGGATCTACCACTCTGCTCTCAATTGAAACACTATTTTTTTTCTAATAATAAAAACTGGAGTTGATTGCCAACAAATTTTCTGTATGTACCTCTTGAAAATAGGTTTGTCTAAATTACTCATGTCTACTGTATAGACAGGTCTAGGGTACACTTTATTTCTGGGTGCCTCATGCATGCCTTCTCACTCTACTTTTGAGTCCCATTGACCTACTTCTTGGGGTCATTCATTGGACATTAATAAATTATCGTATCTTATATTATCTATGTTACCTCTCACAAGCTATCAGGAATTATTGTGTTTTTGCAGTCTAAGATGTTTATGCTTACTCTACATGCATGTTTCGGGGTGTATATGTTGCAGGTCTATCTTGTCTAGGACATATTTTATCTATGTCTATATCTCGTGCATTTTCTTATCACTCACGCTTGTTGTGAGTTTTCTACTCTCTTGTTTCTGTAATTTCATGGGTCTACCTTTACTTGGGCATCTTCTTCTTTCCTCTCTATGATTTCATGTTTTTTTTGTCTCTCCCATCAGCTCTCTAAGATGGTGTGTTTCTCATGGGGTCGATGTGCTCGATCACTGTCTTTACTTTTCAACAAAGAATCTTTTTTATTTTCCTAAGATTTCAACTTACCAACATTTAAAAACTGAGTCCCCCCTTTTTTTAAAACATACAAGTTAATTTCATCTTTCAATATTTGGAATTCCTTGTCTCACCTTGTTCTTTTTTTGGCCTTGTTTCCAATCTCTATAGACTTCTTCTCTCCCCCACATTCCTTAGCCTTCTTGGTCCTCAACAATATGTAGTCTCCTCCTCGGTCTCCAATCCACCGTCTCTATCACAAGCTTTGGATCCTCATTGCTCTAAAGCCATGTATACTGAAGAGAGAAATGCACGGTGCAATATAACAATTCATTATTAAAGAATGTAGTTAGTGCATACATTTAGATATAACCTTAATAACTCCCTAAAGGTATGGGAATATGTCTTAACTCTTGATGACTAAATATGTTTTGCTAGGGTCAAGTACTTCTACTTTCTGTTCCGTCTTTGGCTGAATCATGATTCATTCTCCTTTTTCACATTGTGCCCTAAGATGTCTTGGAGTTTGTTGTTGTTTTTTAATGATTTGTATAAAACAAGCTATACAAAGGAACTTCATGGACAGTGTTTTGGCAGGTTGCATGATACTTGCTTCACGTAAGAAATCTTCCAGAGCACAAAGTTTCTTTGTTTAATAGCTTCTTAGATGAGCTTGTATGCTAAGCATCAACCTTCAAATTCTTTATTTCATAATTTTTTCATTCCTCTCAACTACCTTTGACCAGGTTGCATCATTGTAAGACTTCTTCTGGAGATGGCTTTTTTGATGAGCTTGTAATGTTTACAATCAACCTCTAAATTTCTTATTTTGTAAATTTTCATTTCCCTATTACCTTTGGCTTCAAGTAGTGATCATCTTCCTAGTTGGATAGAAAACGTTTGTAGACCAGATTTGTCAGTTTTTTAATGACATACCGACCCAGTCATGAGATAGGTACTCTCTGAGCAGTTCAAGTGCCCAATTCGAACTGTCATGGTGCTGCAGACATGGACCTAGCTTTCTCTGCATGCCTGCTGTCTAAACATACAGCTTTGCTAGGTTTCATGCTACTCTAGGCAAGTTTTGATAGACTTATATATAATTTTTTATTGATTACTACATTTTGAAAATATTACTTAACTTATTCTTCCATTCACATTGCACAGGGTTTTATAGAGGAGTTACTCCTGGAATAACTGGATCACTGGCAACTGGGGCAACCTACTTTGGTGTAATAGAGTCTACTAAGAAATGGTTAGAGAAGAATCCTAGTCTTGAAGGTCATTGGGCTCACTTCATTGCTGGAGGTGTTGGTAAGGATTATGTTAATTTTATGCTCATATACTGATAGTAGCTCTGGACAACAGTAAGTAGAATTTCATGTCTATTTATTAAAATACTTGTAATACTGAAAGTTGTTCTTGTTGCAAACTGAAATATATTTAACATTACCGGAACCATCATTTTTGTTTTTTGTCTTAACCTTCCTTTGACTTTAAATAACATATGCATATGAAGTTCAATCGAAGGCCCATTACCTGTTTGTTGAGGAAGAAATTATTTATTTTATTTTTTTGTACCTAATTCAGGGTTGGTTATAGAAAATATGTTCAAGGGTTCTGAACGGAAGTATTCTGGCTTTTTAGATTTCAAAATCTTCAGTTTGTTGTCTGATGTCCTAATCCTTGCAATGTTGAGGGTGCTTTGGTGTGCATTTTGGCCATGTTGGCCTGATGTGTTGTTTTTCTTCATATAAGATATGATCGATGTATTATTACAATGATGAGTGTTCCATATATAGGGAACATAAGGTGACCATCCATGAGAGGATGCGTCCCTTGATTAATCAATAACTATTTATTATTATCATTTACTTATCATATATGATATTTAATAATCAATAATTATATTATTAATTATTATTCTAAGAGAATGTCTTCCCGATGTTGTCCAAACATCAACACTCCTTCTCAACGAGGGAGACATTCTGCATCATGCCAAGCTTGTCTTTGAAGTATACAAACTTCACCCTAGACTCGTGACACTTGTCTGTCAGCTTGAGAGACGTCTCTCTCCCATCTGAACCGAGGAGAAACTCCTTATGCGGCTCTCCCTCTGAGCCAATTATCTCTCTCTAAGATTAGGCTCACTCTGGGTCTACATGTAATAGCATATAGCATATTGAGTCTTTATTATTCCTTGTCAAATCACCATGACTAGGACAAAGACCACACTAGGTTCTTTCACCACAAGTACACACCTGTGAGTGAATGTCAGCCTGATGCTAATTGACACGTGGAAAAAAACACTTCAAGCACCTCGAGTCTATATTATTCCTTGTCATGATCAAGGAAGGACTACGTCTGGGCCCACTTACCACAAGTGCACCTTTATGATAAATGTATCCTATCTCCCTTAGTCTGCAGCCCAATCTAGGAGAAGTTCTACCCGATGCTGAAACATCAACACTCCCTCTTAGCTAGGGAGGTATTTTTCCATAGTAGTACACAACTACTGTCCAGACACACACAGTCTCTGCCAGTGGTACACAACCACCATAGTAGCAAAAGGCTTGTCACACATGGCACTCCCATGTGGAATTCTAGAGGCTACTCCCTCTAGGAACACTTAGGGTCAACTCCCCATAGTGTGTGATGTCAAGGGTCAACTCCCTTGACATGTACTCATGTGCTCTCCACATGGGACGCTGGGCTATAAGCCCAAATGCACTTATCCCTTCTCGAATAAGTGTCCCACTTATCCCTTCTCGAATAAGTGTCCTCACAAATCAACTCAACTCAATTAACAGAGGAGTACGATCTGGAGAAAGTTTGTCACACATGGCACTACCATGTGGACTTCTAGAGGCTACACCCTCTAGCAACACTAGGGTCAACTCCCATAGTGTGTGATTTCAAGGGTCAACTCCCTTGAAATGTCCCCATGTGCTCTCCACATGGGACGTGTCCTCATGTGCTCTCCACAAGGGACGTTTGGCTATAAGCCCAAACGCACTTATCCCTTCTCGGATAAGTGTCATCACAGATCAAATCAACTCAGTCACAGAAGAGTACGATATGGAGAATGTCTCAGGAAGCTGCAAACATCAACACTCCCTTTCAGCGAGGGAGGCATTCTCTGCCATGCCAAGTCTGTCACGGAAGTACTTGAACTTTGTCTTGGTTTAGTAAGAACATCAACAATCTGCTCATCTGTAGGAAGGTACAACACCAGTACTTCCTTCCTCTGCACCATATTTCGGATGTAATGGTACTTGATCTCAATGTGGTTCAATTTGTCATGAAACACTGGATTATCTGAGATCTTCACACAACTTTGGTTACCATAATGAATAATGGTGGAATCCAACACATGTTCGGATAAATTTGCAATGAGCTTGCGAAACCACACTACTTCACGGGCTGACATACTTAATGCAAAGTACTTTGCTTCTGCTGTGCTCAAAGCCACAGAAGTCTATTTCCTGCTACACTAGGAAACCATGGAAGATCCCAAAGTGAAGCAACACCCGAAAGTGCTCTTTCTGTCCATTGTGCTCCCTGCCCAATCGGAGTCAATATGTTCCTGTCATATCATATCAATATTGGAAGTATATCTCAGACCATGTCCAACTGTGCCTCGCAGGTATCTCAACACATGCTTCACAGCAATCCAGTGTGTCTATCTCAGCTGACTCATAAACTGGCTAAGTGCATTCACTGCATAGCAAGTATTTGGTCTGGTGTTAACCAGATACATCAATTATCCAATCAACTGTCTGTATAGAGTCGGATCAATTTCGTCAGAATCAGAAGAAGACACACTTAGTTTCTTCAGATTCGTCACCATTGGTGTAGCCACGGGCTTCAAGTTCAGATTCTTCAATATCTCAACTGTGTACTTCCCATGACTCAGGAAGATCTCATCAGTTCTCTGCCACGCCTCTAGTCCCAAGAAGTAGTGCATCATACCAAGGACCTTCATCTCAAACTTAGAGGCCAACACATACTTGCATTCAACAATAAAGTTCTCTGTATCGGTGAGGAATAAATCATCAACGTAGAGGACCAAAATCAGGGACTCACCATTAACAGTCTTGTAGTATAGGCTGGGATCGACAACACTTTTGCTAAAGCCCAAAAATCATCAGGTGTCATAAATCCTTGCATACCAAGTTCGAGGTGGTTGCTTGAGTCCATACAAGGTCATCTTCAACCTGCACACATGAGACTTCTTCTCATGTATCACGAAACCATCTGGCTGCTCGATGTATACTTCTTCCTCAATCTCTCAATTGAGAAAGGTTGTCTTTACATCCATCTAATGTACTCTCTATTATCTAACCCATGGATGTTGTAGGGGAAATAATCATCCGGATAGAAGTGTATCGAGCAATAGGAGCAAATGTCACCTCATAATCTATTCCATCTGTTAGATTTTAGGGAAAATATAAAACAGTGACATTCTTTTAAATTCTGTTCACTAATACAATTTTAGATCAGCACATTAAACCAAGATAGAAACAGATCTGTATGCATGAAATTAAAATTTTGAACATAAACAAATTTCCAAAGTGTAGAAAACCAAATCTTAGCTTATCTCTTAGCCAATGAAGAATGTGTACCTGTCACACATAGATGTATACCTCTGTAAGTATGCTCAGAGGAAGTTTAGGTTCATATATCAAACCTCTAGGGTTTGATCTCTGTCAAGAGAACTGTGGGACAGTTTTTCCATGGATAGTAAAACCCCAATGGAAAAAATAATAAATCAAAGTCATAAAGGCAAATAATCCCAATGAGAAAACCTCCAATAAACAGTGATAGCACAACAAGGAAATCAAATCACAAGAAAACCCTCTGATCTGAAAACAAGAGTCAAACCCATCATCAAGCAAACACAAACTCAGATCTGGAGATACAAGAGGCTCCATAAACAAATAAACTTAGATCTAGAAGTACAAGAGGCTCCATAAACAAACTAACTCAGATCTGGTAGTACAAGAGGCTCTACAAACAAACTAACTCAGATCTGGTAGTACAAGAGGCTCCACCAACAAACTAACTCAGATCTGGTAGTACAAGAGAAACTAACTCAGATCTGGYAGTACAAGAGGCTCTACAAACAAACTAACTCAGATCTGAAAGTACAAGTGGCTCCTCAAGCAAATACAAGATCAGATCTGAAAGTACAATGGGTCCATAAGCAAAATAAACTTAGATCTGAAATACCAATGTCTCCACAAACAAACAAAACTCAGATCTAGAAGTATCAAAGTCAAACCCTCCATAATCAAAAGCAAAATCTCAGTTCAGGAATAACTGGACAGCAAGTGTCAACCTCAAGAAAAACCTTCCACAGATCTGGACAACATACTCTCCCCAAGCTAAAAGGCAAACCCTTCATAGAAAAGAACAGCAAGAAGACCCCACAAGGACTTTAGTTCAACACACGGTAGCTAGGGGAGAGGCCTTGGCTACATGCTGTCTAAGATAGAGAGGTCGCGACTCTCTATGCAGTTCTGGTAGTCAAGTAGAAGAGGGGGCCGCAACTGTTACACAGTCATGGCAGTCAAGGCCACAACTCTTACATAGTGGATCTGGCAGTCAAAAAAGAGGGGCCGCAAGCACCCTATGCATCAGCAAAAACAAAGGAGAAGCTGCCAGCCAACTCCAAGACCAATCAACATCTGAAACTGATACCCAAGAGGGTTAAAATAGTGCCTCCAAACCAAGAAAAGGGGGTGGTTGCTGGATTTAGAGTAACATTTTCCAAAATACGCCCTTATCAGAATGCAGCCTTGTTGCTTCATAATTAGTTTGCCATGTTTGCCATTGGGAACGGGGAAATTTGGAAATATCCAAGAACTTGCGGTTAGGGGTGGCTGTATCAGGGAAATCTTTTGATGGTTTATGGCTGTAATGTTTGTGAGTTGCACTCACTAGTAGTTTGGATTCTTTCACGGGTTGCCAGCCCCTCACCTGCTGAGAGAAATCGAAGCTCTTACGGGTTTAGTAATTTCTTGAAGAGAAATAGGTCGACATCATCAAATGCAGAAGATCTTGTGTATATCCAGACAAATCTTCACCATCTCTCTTGTTCAAAGGATGATTACAAAGAGGGGCCTTAAAGGTTGTGGGATGTGAATCCCAAATATGGAGAGTTGGATGCTCCTTTCATGATGTTTGCTAATTCAACTTTGGGATCTTCTTGTACCATATGCCTTTTTTTAATGGAGGATGAGGAGTCGATTATGGGAGGTGTCCATGCATTCAATTCTGCTTCTGGATCTGGTTCTATTACTTCTGCTATGGTCAGGTTGGTAAGTTAGATGATGTTGCATTAGATGATGTAGATGACGGTGGTGACTATGGTGATGGCTATTAATTTTGACTATTGAGTCTTGACATTTTGGCATATAGTTATAAATAAATTCAAGACTTTTTTCGACATTTTGTAATAATTGTAATTCATTGAATCTTGATAATTCAATGAATTCAAGAATTCCAAGGATCAAAATACTCCTTATTTCCTAGCCATATATCTCATTCATTGTTAAATACAACTATACATATTGATGTGCTTATCTATTGTATGTATCTATCTTTCATTCATCAAGTAGGTATTAGGTGTTGGCGAAGTGATTTTAGTACTTGTTTATCTTAATGGTTTTTTAAATCTAGGTCACAACTATAAATTTTCTTATAGTACATTTGATGCTCTTCAGGAGACACCCTTGGATCTTTCATATATGTCCCATGCGAAGTAATGAAGCAGCGTATGCAGGTCCAGGGAACCAAAGGATCTTGGTATTCAATGATAGCCAAAGATAATGCATCCTCTTTGAAGTCTGGTACAAACATGTATGAGTACTATACTGGAATTTTTCAAGCGGGAACCTCTATCTGGAAGTGTGAAGGTTTGAGAGGTTTATATGAAGGGTATGTGGCTATCTCTGACAAGATTGTCTTTATTTCTTGAATTCATGATGTTTTGTATGCAAAAGGAACAAGGGATCGATATCTATCAATTCCTAAGGATAATTCTAAATTTTAGTTCTCGAATTAGGATTAAATGATCTCTAGCCTAATCTCTCAAGACCCCATCAAGGTGTTATGAGACTTCCTGCAAGTGGTTATATGAAGTATAAAATATTAATCCTGCTTTTTCTGTTGCTTGAGATAGTCAGATTTATGAGGCATATATTGTTTCAATTTGATTTGTGCAGCACTTGTGTGAGAACTAGTGTCAGGGTTAGATTGTAAGCTTTTAAGTTTCCATTCTAGGGATTTTTTAAAGCCAAAAGCAAGTTGAAAAGTATGCTGCATATTATAGTTGCATCCCATTGTTTTCTGTATCACGCACCTGTCATTATTTCATATTATATTGCATTTAATACCGAAAATCAGCTCTTCTAGTAATAGAACCTTGAACTAAGGCCTTTTCTGTTGACCATTTCTTGCAGGCCGGAAACCTGCAAGAAACACCCTCCTTAGGTGTGGTTTCTGGTAACACAGGTTCTATTCAATTTTCTGAACTAGTATTGCAATCATGGATTGCTTATTCTGAGATCTTGAATGTAAATTGTACTACTGATTTATCTTCTATTGGGTTTTCAATTTATGGCCTTCAGTTTCTGACAATTTAATAAATCGTTTTCACAGTTTCCTCATCTTATTGCCTGCAAAATTTTATGGACATTTTTAATATTAGGTATAAGAAGGTTCAAAGAAATATTGAATACAGAGATTCACTATATATTGCTACACACATAGGGAATTTTGATACTACAAATTGCTTAAGTTGGTTGATATTCAAAGCTAATGGTCCAAGTTCCTAAGTTGCTCTGAAATGGAAATGGATACAGATACAGATACGGAAACTGGGGGAGAAACAGATATGGCAAATTTTCAGAAGAGCTGGATTCAGAACTGCAGGGAAACAACAAACTGTATATATATATATACATACGTGTGTGTGTGTGTGTGTGAGCTAGTTATGGGGGATTAAGAGTTAGCAATGGATATTTTTTCAATACTGATAGGGGGGGTGGATGAGGTCTTGGGAGTGCAATGGCTCCGAACATTAGGCACCTTTGCTATGAACCTGAACAATCTCTTCCATTAGTTTCGAGTTAGTAGACAAGCGAAATACCAATTGAATGGGTTCATAGTACATACTACATACCTCTGCCCTCACAAATCATTAGCTCAGCCTAACAACTGCCACTAAAAGCAGTGTAAAAATGGCTAAAGCACATGCCTAAACCTCTAAAATAGATAACCCACACCTAACATGAGTATGATAGGCTGAAAAGTGCGAGTTTACCAATTGATTAGCTAAACATGCAAAGTTTACTAAAGAAAGGGGGTAAATCCCTAAAATCAAGGGGCAATTTCCTTGATTTAAGGAGGAAGTTAGCTCTGCTTCCTTTAGGTGTTTAAACTTTGCATGGAGGGTGGAAAGGAGTTATTAAGTGGTGTTCTAACTAAAGAACTCAAAGTTAACTCCCTAAACTTAAGGAAAACTCCCTAAAATCAAGGAAGGTGTCTTCTACCCTCTCTAGAAAGTCAAATCAAGTGAGGAAAAATGCATTGGAATGCATTAACCAAGGTCTAGGTGCCTAAGACAAGTAATACACCAAGGGAAGTTAGGATTATGCTCTAACAGCTGCCCTTAAGCTTAACTGTAGTGACATAATAAGAAAATGTGAGTCCCGGCTACGAGGCCATTTTAGGTACTCAATACAATAATGAACCCCTCATAAAACGAGGAAAGAGGGAAAACCTCATGGGAAACAACCCCCCCCAAAAGAGGACAAAAAAAAAATGCAATGTAAACTGTGAGAGTCTACCCGGTTGTCTCCACCACAACCGAAATATCTCGCAAGTCAGAAAATTTCTTCTCAGTGAAGGATTTGGTGAAGATGTCTACAACTTGCTGCTAAGTGGGGCAGTACTGCAGTGAAATCACTCGATCATGAATCAACCCTCGGATGTAATGCATGTGTATCTCGATATGCTTGGTTCTCTGTCTCTGAACTGGATTAGTGGATATCTTAATGGTATCGGTTGTCACAAAATATGATAGTCGGTATCTGATACTGAATCCCAAAATCAGAAAGTAAACCCTGCAACCAAATACACTATGTGGCGACATTCACTGCCCCCCTGTACTCTGCCTCTGTTGTGGATAAAGCAATAGCTGCCTGCTTCTTGCTTGACCAACAAAGTGGACCGGAACCAAAGCTGAATACATACCCTGAGGTGGACTTGCGGTCTATGCCATCGGCACCCCAATCTGAATCTGTGTACTCGACCAAAGATAGAGAACAATCAGTTGCATAATAAATACCAAAACTGGGAGTGCCTTTTACATACCGAAGGATTCTCTTAGCAACTTTCCAATGAAGCTCATGGGGCTTCTGCATATACCTTGAAACAACACTCACTGCATAAGAGAGATTTGGATGGGTATGTGTGAGGTACAATAAGCTCCCTACCAACTGTCGATAGAGAGTACTGTCTACCAAAGGAGTAGTCACTCCATCCTCCAATCTGACCCCGGGAAGAAAAGGTGAACCAACTGGCTTACACTTTGTCATCTGAAACCTGTCAAGTAGATCTAGTGCATACTTGGTTTGTGCCATCTTGATTCCTGAAGTAGACTGTGATACCTCGAGACCAAGAAAATAATGCAACAAACCCATATCACTCATGGAAAATCTATCATGCAAGGCAGTCTTAACCCATGTAATCTCTGATAAAGCACTCCCTTTGATCAGTAAGTCATCTACGTATAGAACAATCAACAAAAGGGAGTCATCATGGCGAAGCATATAAACATTCAGATCTGATTTACATCTATGAAATCCTTGAGAAAGCAGAAAACAATCCATTTTTGCATACCAAGCTTGAGGAGCTTGTTTGAGCCCATATAATGATTTCCTTAACCTGCATACAAGAGAGGAGTCATGAACATACCCCTGTGGTTGCTCCATATATATTTCCTCCTTCAGATCTCCGTGAAGAAAAGCACTCTTCACATCCATGTGATGGACTTCCCGATGTCGAGAAGCCGCAATGGCCAAAACTAGCCTGATGGAGTCCATTTTTGCAACTGGTGCAAAAGTCTTGGTATAATCAATGCTATGTACCTAAGAGTAACCTTTAGCAACAAGCCGAGCTTTATACTTATTGATCTCACCATTTGCAGCCATCTTCGTCCGAAATATCCATCTGCATCGAACAATGTTTCTTCCTTTCGGAAGTGGAACCAAATCCCAGGTTTGGTTCTCCATGAGAGCACTGTACTCCTCATCCATAGCAGCTTCCTAGAAGGGGTTTCCCATGGCCTCTGTATATGACTGTGGATCTGTTGCAAGTGACATATAGCAATGTATGGGCAACAACTTCTCTGTGGCAGCCAAGGCAGTGGGGGCCTCGAAAAACTGTGATCTAGTCTTCTTCAGATCCGTTGGATTGCCGACTAGTTCACCGACATCATGCAAAGTCTTTTTGGCCCAAACTGGTGGGGGATTCGGAGTAGCCATGACCTTCACATCAACCTCTGAATCTGATCCAAATACATGTTGATCATCATTATCTGAAGTTCTCGAATGAGCATCAAAACCCTCTGCAATAGTTTCATCCAAAATATCCCCGACAGGCTCATCTGAAACTGCATGTAGTGGACCCTCTTCGAACTTCACACTTAGCTCAATGAAAAGTGAATGAGTAGAAGTTTGTAGCAGCCTATAACCTTTGACACCTTCATGGTATCCAACAAATATGCATTCAACACTCTGAGGCTCTAGTGCCCTTTGTTTATCAGATGGAATATGGGCCCATGCACGACAACCAAAAATTCCCTTAAGTGATTTGTGAGGAACACAACTCTGGATGTATGTTGCTCAATTTATGGCTTCAACCCATAGCTTCGGAGCCAATGATTTCGACTGTAGCATGCAATTTGCCATCTCTTTCAGTGTCTGGTTCTTTCTCTCGGCAACACCGTTCTGCTGCAGTGTGTAAGGCATTGTATGTTGGATCTCGATGCCCGATTCGGAACAAAGTTGCTGCATATCTTTGTTAACATATTCACCTCCATTATCACTACGAAGGATCTTAATCCTTCCCTCAGACTGATTCTCAACGAGTGCTTTAAATTCTTTAAAATATTGAAAAACTTGAGATTTCAATGTCAAAAAGTACACCCATGTGAAGCGAGAGTAGTCGTCGATAAAGTGAGTACATACCGATATTTGCTGATTGAGGGCTCGGGGAAGGGTCCCATGACATCACTATGAATCAACTGAAGAGGTGAGGATGTCCTCCATGCATGTCCTTTGTCAAATTTTTGCTCGGGATGCTTACCAAGAATGCATCCCTAACAAATCCCATTGGAAAATTTGATTTGAGGCAAACCAGTTGCCATGTCTTCTTTGCTGAGTTGATGCAAGTACCTGTAATTAAGATGCCCAAGTCTCTCATGCCATAACCTGCTCTCTTCATTAGTATAAGTTAAAAATGTTGTACATACAGATTTGGGAATGAAATGAGAGAAGGAATACAACCGAGAGTGATGATCTGCAACACCGTGAGCTACTCGGGACCCTGTTTTTAAGTCTGAAATCTCCACTAAATCTGGATAGAATTCGGCCTTTCTTCTGGAACCTGAATGTGTGATTTGATATATGGAAAGCAAGTTCATGGACAACAAGGGGACATGCAACACATTATCAAAATAACCCCCTTCCAAAGAAACTATGCCTTTACCACATACCTCAATCGGTGTGTCGTCTCCCATGAGAATAGAAGGTCCTGTGCACTCTTCGATGGGCAAGAATGATTCTTTCTTTGCAGCCATATGATTCGAAGCACCTAAATCAAGGATCCAAGTGGATGGGGAGGATGTGACAGCCATCAAAGCGTGACCATTGCGAGCTTTTCCTCTTCCTTCGGTTGGTTTTTCGTCATCCCTCTTCCTTGCATTTGTTGGGACCATGAGCTTGTTTTGTTGTAGCATCTTCTCCATCTCATCTATAGTTTTCCTCATACAAGAATCTTCAGGATGATAATTTTTTTGACAATAGCTGCCTTTAGATCTTTCCTTTTTCTTCTTCCCTTTGTGATCTGAAGAAGGTTCATTTGCCGGTTTCGAGAACTTTTCCTTTCTAGCCTCGGGGTTTTTGCCTTTCCCCTTTTTCCGATCTTTGAAATTTGGTTTTCTTGCTTCGTTTGTTGCAAGAGCATGATCTCTAGAACCCTTTATGGAGCCCATGGAAACTAATTTTTCCTTCTCTTGAGTTAGTGCTTCAATAAAATCATCTAAAGAGGGTATTTTCCACTTCGGAGTTGTTAGTTTTGAAGCATGAAACGAGGAAACAAAAATTGAATAACCGGGACCTAGTTTTGAGAGAATGGAAAGGATGAGCTGCTCATCTTTTTTCACTACTTTGCAATCTTTAAGTTGAACTAAAAGAGATTTAAATTTTGTAAAATACTCTTGCAAAGAATCAAAATTTGACGGATTCAAACCTATGAGCTCGTTATCCAAACTGTAGGCTCGAAGTTCATCCTGTTTACCGAACAACTCTTCTAACTTGGTCGAGATCCCGTTGGGGGATGATATAGTGTCGACATGGAACATCAAGTCTCTTGATATGGAGAGACATATCAGCCCAAAGGCTTCATTCATTCGATTGAAATACTTTGCCTTCTCCATAGCATTCATTGGCTCAACTTCCTTACCCATTGTTATCCGGTAGAGACCTTTGCTTCGGAGAGCAAGGGTGATCTCGGATTTCCATTCAAAGTAGTTGAATGGAGTTAGGACAACATGCTTGGGCTGAAGGTGTTGATCCATTGATTTTTGTTGCTTCCTTTGATGATCTTTCACCTGCAAATAAAACTAGTATACCTCTCCCTCAGATTCCCCGAGGCTCTGATACCATGTAAAATTCTGAGACCTGAGAGATCTAGAATTTGATGAGAAAAATAATACTAATCCAATGAATTTGCAAATAAACAAAAAAGAGAGAGATAGAGAAGAATTTACTCCACAAGAATGAATGTATTCACAATATCTTCGAAATTACAATGAGATCAATCCAATATGTAGAGAGGAATTGATCTTGTCACTAATAGTAGCAACTGCCACTAAAAGCAGTGTAAAAATGGCTAAAGCACATGCCTAAACCTCTAAAATAGATAACTGACACCTAACATGAGTATGATAGGCTGAAAAGTGCGAGTTTACTAACTGATTAGCTAAACATGCAAAGTTTACTAAAGAAAGGGGGTAAATCCCTAAAATCAAGGGACAATTTCCTTGATTTAAGGAGAAAGTGTGTTCTCCTTCCTTTAGGTGTTTAAACTTTGCATGGAGGTTGGAAAGGAGTTATTAAGTGGAGTTCTAACTAAAGAACTCAAAGTTAACTCCGTAAACTTAAGGAAAACTCCCTAAAATCAAGGAAGGTGTCTCCTACCCTCTCTAGAAAGTCAAATCAAGTGAGGAAAAATGCATTGGAATGCATTAACCAAGGTCTAGGTGCCTAAGACAAGTAATACACCAATGGAAATTAGGATTATGCTCTAACAGGGAATTTAGAAAAAATGAGTTTAGTTGTCATTTATAACCCATGGTCTATGGTTTTATAAACAGCACAAATTTTGGGCACCTTAGAACATTTATTTATGGAGGTTCAAGGCAGGTGAATACCTTCTTCATAAATCCAGTTAACTTGTAAGTAGGTCTTCTAAGATTCCCTAGTGGTAACTATCACAACTGCATGCTAAACATGCCTTTATACAATCAACATTTAGGCTTCAAGATTTTGGGGGTCAGTCTTCATATCCAGCTAAATCATAGCCATAGAAAACATCTATTCAAACATGTTCTGTGATAAGTTATAACAATAAGGAAAAATTAGATATGCTTCAAAATGACACACCAATATTGTTATGAAATTGATGAGAAAGCAAGAGGTTGGAAGTGAATGTTTACAACAAATTAAATGCAAAACTAACATTAGCAGTGGATTTCATGCACAGAACATTTCAAGTTAGTGTAATCTTAAGCCATTTTGGGTCCTGAAACTTTGCCATAACAACGATAAAGTTTGAACCAGAGATGATCTAAATCTGGCGAAAGCATGCAGATTGTTAACTGTTAATCTGCACCTTTCGCTGTTTATCTAAGTCACCTGACACGTCCAAACCCCCCCTCGTGTCGCGAATCCTACGTGTCGGACACCAAACGGTAGGACATGTGTCAGATACTTGTTTAGAACGTGTCATGTTCACAGGACACGCGTGTCTTGAAAATAGGACACGTGTCCTGCTCAGAAAAGGACCCTGGCTCATGTTTTCTCATGCAAGTTACAGCTGTGAGGTGTTGCAGTGTGCAACTAAGGTTATTTTGCCTTACTAATTCTATTTAAAGAGGTCCCCACCCCCTCCATTTTACCCGGCCTAGTAATTAATGTTAATATTCTCCTTTATCTTTCATTTTCATCCTTTTACTTAAATTTTTCATCATTTTCATATTAATTGTTTCAGGATGTTTGAGAGTGGTTCCAACCTCATTGGACTTCATATGGAGAAAGTAGAATTTTAGATCCCATTCAAAATTCAGCAGACTTAACGGTTTTCAGGATTTCAAGATTGGCAGGATGGCAATGTTTCCACTGGATTCTATCATGTAAGAGGGTATGAAACTGGCATTTAATCAAGGGCACCATACCCTTTATGTACCTCGATGTTGGTGGCATTGATTGTTGAACTCTTCTGTCACGACCCCAGTAAAAATGTACCCTTCACTCAAGTATAAACTCTTCTGTTGAACTCTTCTCTTTGTCATCGTGTCAAGTGACTTAGTGGTGTATCTGCACACCAACCTCTGTCTTATTTGCAGGCACTGGGCAGAGAGAAGAGTGGTTGAAGGGAAAGACAAAGATGTGGGATGTGTTTCCTGATGATATGGGTTTGGACAACAGTGTTGAGTTGGCAATGTCATCATTTATGTTAGTAACTTAGTAGTTACTAAGTTAGTACTAGTTGTATGATCGAATTTGTATCATCATCATGTAACTGTTTACAGTTTAATTATTTCATTTTTGCATGTGTAATTCATAATTAAATTATATATATATATAACGTGTCCTCCGTGTCCTATTTCCGGGGGTCGTCGTGCCCATGTCGGATACTTGTATTTCTGTGTCCCGTGTCCCCGTGTCAGGTGACTTAGCTGTTTATACTGCTGCTATTAATGCCCCATAATGTTCCTGGGAGGCTGAAGTACTCAAGGAGAGTTTCTGTGCTAGGGATCCCCATGTTTCATGTTTTTTCTTTTCAGGCTGATAACCACCTCTAACCTCAAGACATGGAAACCAGTGGAAAAATTGCAGAATGATAGGCTGGGATCAGGTTAAATTCTTTAAGGGGGGAAGAGCTTATACAATCGTGGGCCGTCACATGCATTCTGTATGAGAAATCCCACCGGTAAAGTTTGTAATCTTGTACATGCATATAGGAGCTGGAGAAATTATAAAGACCTTAACTCAACCCCCAAAGGAAAAGAGTAGCCTTTTACCTGGAAAATCTCTGTAAGCTGTTTGTCTGGCCAGCTGTAGGTAGGCTGGTTTGATGCTGCTCATTAGTGGAAGAGCTCAGAATGGAAAACTGATCCATATAGATTTGCAAAAACCGTTATCAATTCTCTACCCTCTAAACAGCAGCACCATCCAATTCTTTATTATGACCTTTGCTGTTGCCAAGAGATCCAAAACTTTCTTAGCAGGAAGGTTGAAAATATTCCAGAAGCCAAGCTTTAAGCTGCATAATGTGGTCCTGCTTGCAGTGCACACATGTGCTATTCGTGATCCAGGTTGCTTAAGGGGTTTTAGCTATGTTGCACGAGTGTACAGAATGTGTGAATGTTGGGAATGCGGATATGAGTGTCCAGAATAGCCAGAAATTTTGTCCAAATTTGCAGGAAACATCAGGTCGGGAGCGCCAATATTATATATTTAAAAAAAAATATATTCTACATACATACAGGCTACAAGATTACAATGTATGGTGTGTTGATATATATTATATTTCAATTTATAAGCTGCTTGAAGGTATGACTTACCAATGTTCATATTACATTCATGGTACATGAATACACCACACATATTTCGCTAACCTAAGAACTGAGAACTGTAATATGATGCCAATACTCGAGTATTTTGCCTCCTAGCAATGCCTAGACTCTAGTATTTATTTCAATCAAAATGTAGGCCATTCCTGAACTGTTTTTCATCCTAGCAATGCCTCAGATTTTAGTACAAAATTTTTATTTCAATCAAATTGGAGGCCAATCCTGGACAACTCTGCCTCCTACTGTCTGCTGGAATTGCTATATAGTATATAGTATAGTATATTAGACTTTACTACTTCAGTATATTCAGCTGTTCAACAAGTTACAAGTAACAAAACTCACCCACTAGTCTCTATAATTAAAGTCTGGAAAAAAACTTCAAAGTTCAAACATATCATGTCATAAGCTATTACTGTAAGGCTTTACCAGATCTCATAGGCAATTAAAATAGCAAAACCACACAGCAGAACTTACAACACTACAGGAAATCACACAGTGGAATTTAGTGGACAAGGATCCCTGGAAAACGCTGGTGTGAGAAAATGACCAGCATTGGCATCTGCTCACAAATTCTCACAATGCTGAGATGACCAAATGCTGGCAAGACGCCTCACACCGTTTCTTACAATGCATTGCTCACAATGCTCCTAAGTGCACCTCAATTGCCTGTGACTCTTCAATGTGCCTCAGACCTCACTCAAATTGGTCAGCAATCAAGTCGGCCGAGTTGACCGAGTTGATTTGACTCGGACCAGTTTTAAAAACTATGAGATTCGTGACTACTCAATACACCTTGGCACCGCTCACAAAAGACTCACAATGCTGCTCACTCACGACTCACAATGCAACATGATTCCAAATGCCAAACGATTCGTATTCTTCATGACAGGGTGGCTATTTCATAGCTAGAAATTAGAGTTTTAAAAACGTTTTATGGTTTTTTGGGGGGATGTCATGAGATTAGCAAAAAAACAATGAGAATACATGTCAAGGATGCACCATTTTGGGGCCCACAAGCTTGGGAGCTTGTGGGAGTTTCCTGTCAGACAGGGAGCTTCTACAAGCTCTCTATACTGAAAAGTCCATCTAGAATGTTCTCAAGCTCCCATTTCCTTGACTTTGAAGCTCCCAAGTTCCCAAAACCATTCCCAGCCAATTGGGGACATTTCGTACTTGTTCCCAGGCTCCCAAAAATGGTGGAATGGTGGGAATGAGTTTTGGAGATGGCGGGAGTGGTTCCCATGCAACTAGGGCTTTTAGACTAATTTAAGAGGGGATTGATTTGTTCCCAAGCCATTCCAAGGACTTTCATATGCCAAAAAGGAGGAAAATGTCAGTTCCATAAGTCATAAATTGGAGATCGCTTTGCTTTTAAGGTTGAAACCTGAAAATTTTGCTTCGACTGCACACTGGCTGATAAAAGGAGAGAACCTAACAAATGTTGCAAATGAGTGCCCAGTTGTGTATGTGTGACTTTAAAATTTTTAATCTTTTAGTTCATCCAGATTATTTATTTATCAATAGTTTGATGGTTAGATGTTTCACTTTTGTGGCATTAAACTGTGTTTCTGTTATTGACTTCTCACGTGTCTGTTGGCAGTTACTGGTCTACCTTAATGAGAGACGTTCCATTTGCAGGCTTGATGGTAATAATATTTGACTATGATAAATTTCTCTATGTCTATTTTTTGAACGTATTTATTGTTTTCGATACCCCCTTTTCTGCTGGGAACTATTTAAGTTGTATTATGTTTTTACTGCAGGTTATGTTTTATGAAGCCTTGAAGGATACAGTTGAGTATGGGAAAAGGAGATGGGCACTTGGATCAAGGTGGCAAGACCAAAATTCCTTTGAAGGACTTGTATTGGGAGGTGTTTCTGGGGGTAGGTTGAATAATGCTTTTGGCTTACTCTGCTGTTCATGTGGAGTTCTTTATTTTTCATCATTTTCTTTCAAGAAAAATACGCCTTGGTGAGGTGTGTATCTTGATTTTTTGTCCGATTGTTGACTCACATTCTTGATGCAGGTGTTAGTGCTTACATGACAACACCACTTGATGTCATCAAAACACGACTTCAAGTGCAGGGATCAATTAAAAGGTTTTTTCATGTGCCTATATAGTGCATAGTATTTCAATTGTTCAATTATGGTGGGAACCAAAGCAGATTTTGGTGAGCTATGTATAATGTGGAAGTTATTTGATAATCCAACTAAAATTTAAATCTGTCCTTTACAGATACAGTGGTTGGCTGGATGCTTTTCAAAAAATATGGAGCGCTGAAGGAACTAAAGGTTTCTTCAGGGGAAGTACTGCCAGAGTCATATGGTATGTCCCAGCTTCAGCTTGCACATTTATGGCTGTTGAGTTTCTGCGAGAGCATTTCAATGACAAGATGCAGCATGATGCCCATGAAGTTGCAAGCCTATCTATGGAGACAAACTCTCCAATGACAGAAGTTGTTTTTGAGCTAAATGGCAAGAAATCCTTTCCGTAATTTCGTTTCATCGCTTCTCTGGTTCAGTGAGTTGTTTTTTCAACATGTACCAAGCCAAATAAGTTTCTTGGTTGCTGTGACCTGTTATTGGGTGAAAGATTTGGCTTTGCAATTTACATTTGGAAATTTCCTAAAGAATATTTCATAGGCCATTGGATTTTGTTTGAAGGGATTATATTGAGCTGGATGGCTAATGTAGAAACATTTCATCTATCATCTTTGTAATTATTATGAATTCATTGCAGGCCAAAGATTAGCCACTTAAGCCATTTAGAACAAATGTAGTATCCATTTTTAGGGATTAAATGCGGGAATCTATCTTATGGCTTACCAATGTCATTGCTATGAGCTTCACTGGGAACTCTTAATGACTGTGAGAGATGTAAACAATTGTATAAAGTTGCACTGTAATCATCAATGGTCTCCTCATTGTTTTCTCCCTCTGAATCCCAATATTCAGCAAGTTTTTTGGTTGCCAACAGTATTGCTTTTCCGAATTTTTCCTTCTACCCATAAATACATCTAGCAATGACTTCTTATTTGAGCAAAAAACGTCTATCAAGTTGTAATATCATAACGCCTGTTATCTTTTCAAATGATATTATCAAATAAAATTCATATATTAGGAATTTAAACCCATAGTAATGACTGCTAAAGTTGTGTAGTACAGGAATTTTTTCTAATAGATTGGTGGGGTTGACCATGGTGGTTTCTGTATTTTTGACATATATAATAAGCATACGTGTTTATAAAAAGTCTCAAGGGCAGGTATTATTGAGCTTATAGCTCCATCCGATGTTTTTGTTGCTGTGAAAGTGTTGAGACTTAGCTAAGGTGAATCCTTGCTAAGATCAGAGATATTGCTTCTAGGCTTTGTCAATTAATTATTTAAGATTTCTTCTCCAAATAAAGGCCCAAATATCTGTTCTTGACGTACTATGCACTCTTCCTAATAAGACTGAGTTAAGCATGAAGGAGTACATCATGGCTCGCAGTAAGTACCAAAAGACTTACTTGGGTGAGGTTAAGTTTCTCCTAGTTGATGGCCAAACAGATCTCAAAAGTTCTGTAATCCGTTCAACTGAGGACAAGTAGATGCCATGAGTCCTTGATGATCAGATTAATGCCTGAGATTCATTGGTGAAAAAAGGTAATGTCAAAAGCCTCTTTGAGTGAGGCTATGGATACAATATTCTTCATGACCTTGACATCATTATTACGTTGGAAAGGCGTTTAAAAAAAAGTATGGGTATGTAGTAAATGCTGTATCATGTTGACTAGAAGTCATTTTTACCAAGGCAATTGCAATGTACCATTCAACTTATAAGTCCCATGGTAGTCAAATCCATGCCAATGCTTATATCTCCATCTTATATTGAGTTCTACAAGTGGGTAATAGCCTCAGATCAGTACTTGTTTTACCCTAACGACACTTAAACCTATAGCACAGGTTGCAAGTAGCAGGACTGAATCAGAATTAAACTGTATCAAAAATATTTATAGCTATCTAAACTGTAATGATAAGATACATGTTGTGGTCTATAATGCACACATCCACATTTTCTTTTTTTATGGAGGTTGAACAGTTATCGCTGAAAGCACTCCTATAATATGGTTGTGGAGTTGATTTGGTAGATGTAAACTTCGTTACATGGAGACCAATCAAATTTTTGTAGGGCTAAAAGGATGATTTAATGAAAGTTTGAATTCAGAACTTTTCAAGGCTCCAGGTTTCATTTTCAAAGCACCCTTGGATTTATTCTCATAATAGTTACATTGACTCTACATATTATTTGGTTTAGGAGGTCTATTTTTTCAATCGAGTTTTCCAATCTATCCATTGACACGATGTCTTATTGTTATTCTTTTTCATTTCAACCCTATTTAGTCGTCATTCTTCCTATACCATTTTCTTATATGTTACTTTTTAACCCACCCTCCAACACATAAGTGATGTGGGATATTCCTCATGGCTCATGAAGAGCCCCAATCAACAATTGGTTCACAAAGAGCAAACATGTTACAAGCAGTGTTTGAACCCAAGTGGGGAGGATAACAATTTATTTTCTCAATTACTTGCCCAAATGATGAGTCTTTCTATACCTTGTTTCTTTGGCTTGTAATTTTTTTCTAGAGATGGTTTATGGTTGTCTCGTTACTGCCTGAACTAGCACTTTTGTGAAAAGTCCCACACAGGTGCTAACTTAGGGAAACAAGATGAGAAATGCACCATTGTCAGCGTAGTACAATTTCCCCTTCACTTTAGGCCAACTCCTAGAAGCCAAGGGTGGTATCCCTATTTGATTAAGTAATCCTCATAGTGAATTAATTACCATGCAATCTTACGATTTATTTCAAAGAATCCACACATGTATAACAACTAGATACACAAGGATTCCAATGTGTGAATAAATGGTTCAAAGATAACCAATTAGAAACAATAGCATAAACCACCAATTATCCACTTAAGTAAGAGGGTTAGGAGCTAATGGATGCATGTGCTAAATCTGATATGAAAGACAAACTATGTAAACAAGTTCAGATTTCCAATTAAATAATTATCACTCCAGTAAGAGTGATGATTATCACTCAAATTGTTATTATTAAATAATAATTAAATAAGAGGGTTAGGAGCTAATGGATGTGTGTGCTAAATCTGATATGAAAGACAAACTATGTAAACAACTTCAGATTTGCAATTAAATAATTATCACTCAAAAAATGAAACTTCTGTTGAAATAATGTAACTGCGAAGAGCATTCTTATCATTATTGTTATTTTATTATTAGGATTAATCCCCATTGTGG
>ML779849.1:188174-200342 GCA_009831015.1 Picea engelmannii | reverse complement strand
CCCTTCAAAGATGAGGTATTGTGTGATGTTGCTCCTCTCGAAGTTTGTGATGTTCTTTTGGGCCAACCTTATTTATGGAAACATCATGTTGTATATGAGTCTAGGCCTCGTAGTGTTATTATTACTTTGAATAGGAAATTGTATAGGATACCCGAGGCTATCCCACCTAGTGCTATTTCCTTGATCTCTGCTAAGCAATGCAGGAAGGTCATCTCTCAGACGAGGAAGTTTGTCTTTTTCGTGATTCGCTCTCAGAATGAGAGAAAAATCATAGCCACATCCAGGGTCTCTGTGGATGACCTCTCCACACAGCAGAAGCAAGTAGATAAGGTCATGGAAGAATACTCAGATATCTTCTCCTCACCTACCGGGGTACCTCTGCATTGTCAGGTCAAGAACCCCATCGATCTGACCCCTGGCGCACTGCTGCCCAATGGGCCAGTCTATCGCCGCTCTCTGTTAGAGAATGAGGAGATCAAGCGACAGATCCAAGAATTTCTCCACAAGGGGCACATCCGTCCTAGATCATCACCTTGCGGGAGCCCAATCGTGCTGGTACATAAGAAAGATGGAACATGACGACTTTGCATTGATTACCGGGCTCTGAATAAAATCACAGTCAGAAACTGATACCCGATTCCCCGAATCGACGACCTCCTTGATCAACTCATTGGGGCCAAATACTTCAGTAAGATTGATCTGAAGTTTGGCTACCACCAGGTCCCGATAGAACATACAGATGTATGGAAGACCACCTTCAAGTTAAACAAAGGCCTTTTTGAATGGTTGGTCATGCCCTTTGGTCTGACAAACGCTCCAGCCACTTTCATGACGATGATGGACGATATCTTGCGACCATTCACCAATACTTTTGTAGTGGTGTATCTTGATGACATTCTCATTTACAACAAGACTTGGGCCGAACACTTGCAACATATTTAGCAAGTTCTGCACACCCTGCGGCAGCACAAGCTATACGCCAACTTTGAAAAATGCTCCTTCGGCATGGACAGGTACATTACCTAGGCTACATCATTGATCAACATGGCGTACATGTGGATCCAGCCAAGATCCAAGTCATCCGTGACTGGCTAGCCCCAAACACACTCACTGAGCTTCAGAGCTTCTTGGGCCTTGCCAATTTCTACTGTAGGTTTGTGTTGGGATTCTCCCATATTGCATGGGCCCTCAGCCAAATAACCAGGGGTGGTGGTAAGGTGAAATTTGCATGGGGTTGGCCCCAACAACAAGCGTTCGATGATTTGAAGAAGTGCTTGTGCTCAGCCCCAGTACTTTCACTACCAGACCTACAACAACCCTTTGAGATTGAGACCGATGCTTCAGACTATGCTGTGGGTGTCGTTCTCACACAACACGACCACCCCGTGGCCTATCATAGTGCAACAATATCAGATGTTGTTCGTAAGTACCCTACTTACGACAAAAAAATGTACTCCATTGTGCAAGCCTACTGCTAGTGGAGACATTACATTCTTGGGAGGGAGACAGTGATTCACACTGATCATAAGTCACTGCAGTTCATGCAGACACAAGGAAAATTATAGAATGACTGCCATCAAAAGTGGTCCACATACTTGCAACAATTCCACCTCAACATCAAGTATAAAACAAGAAGCACCAACCGCATCGCTGATTTCCTCAGCAGACCACCAGTCGCGGCACTCACCATAGTGCTAGACTCCTGCGACCATGAGACCTCTGGATGGCCCCAACTCTATGAAACAGACCCGGACTTCGCCACCACCTACCAAATGTTGGGTGCAAAGGCAGTTGTCGATAATTTCCATCTTCAGGATGGGTTGTTGTGTCGTCTGGGCCATATATGTGTTCCCTCAAGTGAGCGAGCAAAGCTAATCTGGGAAGCCCACTACAGCCGGGTGGCAGGACACTTCGGCGTCGAAAAGACAGTGGCGATGCTACAAAAACATTTCTACTGGCCGAAACTTTGACAGGAGGTCAACAAGTATATCAGGTCTTGCACTGCCTGTGCTATTGCCAAACCAACCACTAAGAAACAAGGCCTGTACACCCCGCTTCCTACTCTTAATAGACCACGTGAATCCATCTCAATGGACTACATGTCGGGCCTCCCTTCCACCAAGCGGGGAAATGACTGTGTTTTTTGGTTGTCGATCACTTTTCTAAGATGGCGATTTTGGTTGCTTGCAAGAAGAGCATCACAACAGAAGCCACTGCCAAGCTCTTCTTTGAACGAGTCTGGGTACATTTTGGAATCCCACAAACCATTGTCTCAGATCGGGACAGTCGATTTCTCAACACATTTTGGTCGAGCCTCTGGTCACTGCTGGACACCAAGCTCACCAAATCCACGGCCTTCCATCCCCAGACAGATGGCCAAACCGAGGTTGTAAATCAAATGATCGTGCATATCCTGTGCATGTATAATTCCAAGCACCCTCGCACATGGGATGAGAGTCTTCACTATGTCCAACATAGCTACAACCGAGCCTTGCATAGCTCAACCGACCACAACCCCTTTCAGGTGGGGTTGGGATTCCAACCATTGGGTCCCATAGATGTTGCACTTCCCCTTGCGGTCACCTCGATCGAATCCTCTCCTACTCCAACTGAGGCTGACAAAGCCACCTGGTTCATTGAGAGGATCCAACACATCCGCCAACAGGTTCAGGATATCCTACAGAAGTTCGATGACAAGTACAAGCAACGTCATGATCAACATCGGGTTCCACATAAGTTTCAGGTGGGTGACAAAGTTTGGTTGCACTTGCAGAAAGAACACCTTACAGGACCCCATCGGAAGCTTCGCTCACTCCATTGTGGGTCATACACCATCACAAAAGCTGTGGGGGATAGTGCTTTTGCGCTCAACATTCCTCCTTTCCTTGGCCTGCACCCAGTGGTCAACGTGGACCTCCTTCGGCCTTATTTCCCACCATTATTGGACACCTCAGACATAGCAGAACAACTGACACCAACAGAGCTCAACCCCGACTGCATACAATAGACATCCATTGATCAGATTGTGGACAAACATATCAAGGGCACTCAACAACAAAGGATTCAACTTTATCGAGTCGTCAAAGCAGGACAGCTCCTGCACCAAGGCAAGTGGCTCACCCGGGGCCAAATTCAGCAGAAATTTCCTCATCTGATGGGTGAACTTAGCGCAATGGAGACCATTGCTTCCTAAGGATGGAGGATTGATCCAGGTGGATATCGGTAGCCACCCACCTTTTCTTGCTGGCTCAAAACAACTTTCTAGCAATTTTGATAATTTACTATTTTTCGCAGTTTTTCGAGTCCTGAACTTCCGGAGCCGTTTTGAGGCCCTAAACGACGTTTTTTTGAGGTATGTTGCAATTGTAAAATTTCATCATAAAATTTTGTGCAACTGTTGTAGTCCTCAGATAGAGATTTCCAACGGGCTATCATATGCCTAAAACAAAGATCGTATGTAAAAGTTATGACCCCGAGAAGTTGATGTACTGACTTACCCAAATGGGGCTCACATGACTTTTGGCGCTTCATCTCCTAGGGTTAGGTTTTTGGATGTTTAGGGTTTTTGAAACCCCTGTTTATTGTAAAAAGGCCTTGAGAGCCTCATTGTAATCATCTTCTTGCGAATGAGCAAAACCGTCACATCTCTTCTCAGAGATAAGCCACCACCATTCCAACAAGCTTGTTTTCCACTACATTTTACAGTTTCAGCTTATTTCCTTATTGAATAGAAAACCAGTTTTACTGTATCTCTGTTATTTTGTGTTAAGCATCTGGTAATAATTTGTAGTTATTTTGTTCCGCTCATAAAATCCGGATCACCTTGATACATACTTTTTTGAGGATGTAGATTTGTTCTATGAGGATTTTCAACCATTGTGCTCAGATTTTGATAGAGACCACGTCGTGGCCAACACAAGGTAGTCCAAGGTCCACACTACCAAACAAAAGTACTTTCATGCTGAGATTTTGGGCGAATATTTGCAGACAAAGAAACGATGTTTCCTCATTCCAAGGGAGGATTTTTTCCCTAGACATGAGGCTGTGCCTTACCCCATTTCCCCTTGTATGAGAAACCAACAGGTTTTCTTTGGATCTCTTATCCTCTCTCAGTCTTCAGGGAGCAGTGATTTTCTGAGTGAAGATGAAGGCGAGTCGTCATTTACATGTGGTAGCCCTCTTCAGAGATGGATTGACCAGGCTTGTGGCTACACTTTTAGGCAGGATGACCAGGCTGATGGTTTCCATTTCCAACAGGATTTCCTACCTCCCACCCATCTTCATGAGTTTTATTTCATGATCGATTATATGTGTATTTATACTCATCATTATTATGTGCTTGACTTATCTTTGTTGTATTACATGATTAAGCACAGGGGGAGATACTTTGATGAGATGATCAACTGGTTGCACTGGTTGTATGACTTCACATGACATCGCCCATCACCTGATCTTTAGGGCCCTAAGGCCCTAGGTAAGTAGGTAGGTCATTTTGATTTCTTGCATTTTCATCTTGATTTCTCATGATAGTTTAGATGTATTTCATATTTCATTTTGCTCTACTTGCATATTGATTTCATGCTTAGTTTATAATTTTTTGAAAAAATGCTAAAATTTTCTTTTTCAGATTAGTTTTCCTTTGGATTTTGATGTATATGGACGAAGAGTGATAGAACCACCCTAGATTTTATGGTCTTTTGTTTTAGTGTAGGCACATGTTTACTAGGATATGTTGTGGTTCTCATGCACTCTACGACGAGCACATGTCCCCAAGTAGGAGCCAAATGTTATCCCCATTTTGTGGGATAACTAAGGAGATGATGTCTCAAGGCCTTCAAGTTGAAGATATGGAGTGCAGAGAGACCACATGACCAATAGTGTCCACTTGCATATACAGAATCCCACTCTATCACCACATCTGATCCATTATCAGCGCATCCACCACACCAACTAGCTTCTGGAAGGTAGATGGGTCTTTCTCCATGCGGTACAAGTCATGTATTGTGGCAGATAATCACCCTAATATTTAAGGCATTTGAAGATGTTGTATTTAAGTTGCTTTTGATTATAGAACGCCTGCTTGGACATTATGCCTTTGACCGTGTTTCACCTTGGTAAGTGTCATAGATTTCCTAGTAAGTGGCCAACCTTTGGGGAAGGTTTGTGACTGGGGGTCCCTTGAGAGGTTATCATACCATTCCCGATCATACTTACCACTTTCTGCTCATTACACTCCCATCATATTGTCCTCTTCTAGGCCCTTTGACTTTAGTGACCCAAGAAGGGCTTGTACCTCATTTCATGGGAAGAAGGGGATGAAGGACCAGAGGGATTGTTGTTGGCTAAAAAGATAAAATCCTAGATATAGACCTTCCAGATTCTTTGCCCCGGGATCCCCGAGAAAGCAATGAAATGCTTCTCTGTAAGAAAAGGGGGACCTACAAGAATAAATGATAATGAATGCTTAAGAGATTAGTTGGAGGATGGGAGGTCTCATCACGAGCCGAACTATCATGATCATGAGTATTTAGTGGTATGCCATTACCATCATCTGGTCACCAAGCCAGGGTAGTGGCTCTCAGTTACACAACTGAGAGAAAGGGGGTCTCATCACGAGCCAACCTTTTCATTTCCGCAAGGTATTTGTGAATGACACTGTCATTATCTAGACACCACACTAGGATGGTGGCCTTCAACTCATTCCTTAAAACATGAAAGAAACAAAGAATGGAAAGAAGATGGGCTTGGAAAAAATGCATTGCAAATGAAGGTGCCACACACCCTCTACAAAATCACCCATGAATGAGATAATACAAGCCCTTGTATGTCAAGAAACTCAACGACCTATGAAGTCTAAACCCCTTCCACCTCATCATCCCTTACATAACCTTGAAATATCATCCTTGGGAGCATCCCCTACTTGAGGGCTTTGGTCCACCCAATAGGACTCCTATGACACCCCTCCCATACTTAAACTTGGTCAATTGTATAAGGTTTTTAGCATTTGTTTATTTTGATGAGGTAGTTTTGATGCATATGTTTAGGTGCCTTGCTTATTAGACGTGGTTTACACTTGTCATGATATCTTTGACTTGATATATTTAGAGGGCGTAGCCTTTTGTTTAGTAGGACGTTGATTGGTGGACGGTTTTGGAAGAACATGCCTAGCTTGGGATTCCATGGGGCAAGAAGCCCACCGGATGGATGCCTAGGGCCCATATGTTGGATGACAGAGATGTGACTTTGGAGGTCTAGATGACATCATGAAGGACCTAACCTAGCCCCTACCACCCAAACGACTTTCCTGGGAGAGGAAAAACGTCACCTCCTTGAGGGTTGATGTCATAAGGGGGATAAGGTTTGGTGATGATGGAGGTGCACATTGACGCTTGACATATTTTCACTGGATGAGGCATGGAGAAGACTTAGCACATGATGAGGAGTATCAAAGAGCCCCAACAACGTCCACATCTTCTCCAACAAATTGCTCAAGTGCCAAAACGTCCCCTAAAGGGGTGACATCATCTTACCTTAGGGTTTCTTTTGTGTAAAAGTGAATTTTAAGATGAATTGTTTAATGTTATTTTGATGCAAGGGGTAAGATAAGGGTGTTGGACCCCTTATCTTATGTTTTACCCTTTCTAAGTGGATAAACTATGTGATAGACATTTTGTATAAATAGAGATCATGAAATCTCATTTTAAAACATAACTCTCCCATTGTGAAGAGCTAAGGACTGAAATTTTCGCTACCTCGAATCTTTTTGTTCTCTTGAGCTATGGTATGGTGTTCTCTTTGGTTATGGACTACAGGATGATGTTGCGCTAGCTCTTGGAGGTCTTTTCCAAGCTATTTGTGGTGGTTTATCTTGGCATGTTATGGTTTATCTTGTTGCTATTTGGATATGAAGACATTTTACTTGTTGCTATAATTTGTAATTCAAGATCAAGTTGATTGTTGCTAAGGCTAAGTACGGAGTATAAGTGCATGCACCCCTACTTTAGCTCTACCATAAATTTAAGCATATAATTATTGTTTGCAAGGGTTTGTTAAGGAAGTATAAAGACATACACCCCTTATACCAAACCCTAGCTAGGTTACTTGCCTCGGGGAATAAGAGGATTTATACCCCCAAGGAGGTAGTAGCTCTAGCTCTTTACTTTTGACCCCATTAACCCATTGATCAAAGGCACTAGTCGTTGCATTGGAGAAATAAAACATTGCATTGGTAAATGTGAAAAGTTGAATTTTTGAAGTTCTCTCACTTGGGTATTGTTGCTTGAGCCTTAGGCTATCTTTCCTCATTGAGGCGTCCTCTTTCACCCACTAAAAGTTGCTGCTATAATAAAACTAACCTACAACCATTAGGGCTGTAGAGATGTAGCCCTCTAAACCTAGACAACTCCTATACTAACCCCATAAACTTACTAAAACTTTGCCCTAACAAACTACTAGCCTAGGCACATCTTTTAGGCTAATTTAGTGTTATTTTGTTGGTTAATTTTTTTTTATAAGGCTTGGTTTTATACAGCCATAATGCTGATAAATTTCACTGCAGATATATTATATTACAACCTTGATTTAAATGCCAAAGTGCATGCTAATCCTTAGTCAGTTGCTAGTTTAATTCGTGTGCTTTCAAATTTACTTATACTAGCTCTTATTGCACTTGTTATGGTCTAATAATTTCTGATATATTGATCGATATGCTACTGCAAATTAAGGACAACAAGCTTAATTTGCTTGTCCACCTAACATATTACAAGCATACTTGGCTTTTCTTGTGTCCTGGGCAGGTACAAACATTCTTAGTAGGTACCCATGGACTTGGCAACCCTAAACCTTTCCCAAGACTCATTTCCAAGTTCCATTTTCCATCTAGAACCTTGACCATTAGGGGAATCCATTCATACATCTCATTTTCCATCTCAATCGCCCCTAGGGTCACCAAGATTCCCCCCTTGAGGTGACTACCTCACCTCTAAAGTGACGGGAACACCCTCCTAAGGTGACAGTGGGTAGGTGCTCTCTAAGTTGTCTCCAATTGGTGGTTGGGTCGGGATTTTCCCAACCTATAACTTGTGCGATAACACAACACACAAAATGTTAAATATAACCTTGAAAAACAATTCAATAGGGTCGTTTTTCCCTGTTATGGTGAGAGATAAACAGTTAAGCATAAACCCTTGAACAAACTAGTTTAAGAAATGAAATAATCATTGATCTATGCACTAGACCAAGAAAGAAATCAAAATTAAGTTTTTTGTTTGATTTTTCACCATTAGATTTCTTTCTAAACAAACAAAAAAATAAAGATGTTAGATTTTAGGGTTTTATGGTTGATTGTTAGGAGAATACAAGTGCCTTATTCCTACTAGGGCTTATGCAGTCAAGAGGTATGCCCCTCCGAGATTTGGTCATTTTTATGTTAAGGATTATGGTTAAGAGATTATAATCCTTAGGGTAGAATAATATCTCATCTAATCAAGATAAGGTATGAAGACAAAATCCATACAAGAAGGGATTCCACAAGGGAAAAAATCTTCACCTACAAGATCAACTATAACTTGAAGAAAACACTTGAAACCCTTGCCAATGAACCAAGAGGAAAAAAAAAGCAAAGGATTGAGTAGTTACCCAAGCTAACAAGAGAAGAATGAAGGAACAAACCCTAAATGTATTCTCTTCAAGTGGTATAGTAACCCTTCAATCAATTGATCTTGAAAGCTAGTAGAAGTCTTGAACTATCACAACAAATCTTTGATGCATCAAGAATAAATCAAGAAAGAGAGAGCTCCAAGAATTAACACCAAAACCTCCAATAGGTATATTTTCTACAAATTGTATTTTCAAATGATATCTAACAACAATAATAATGTGAAATGAGAGGATATCCTTTATTTATAGATGCGACTTCTACATCCTTCTCCTTTATTATTTTATAATCTCCTTAAATTTAGCCTAGGATATCTACAAAAGTGACTTGTCATCCACATAATGAAGGAGACTGAGTCAAGATACAAGTACAACATGGCACATGTACGTAAAACCCTCCAAGAGAGGGGGGCGTCCCACAAAAGAGAGGTCAACTTAGTGTAGGAGCTCAATGTTCCCTTGAAAATGCATAGTCCAAGCCTCAAATCATGGTGTACACTCTTCCCAAGCAAAGAATAAGCCAACGTCTAGCCTTCAAAGGTGGAACAATCTCATGGAATGAGTGAATAAGGTCCAAAGAAGTGGAAAACTCCTTGAATAATCCTCATAAATCCTCAAAAGATGTCTCCAAGGTATGGCCATGTCCATATATCAAGCAAAGGTACCTCCACAAAGCATGGAAAGTGATCCTCCAAGTAAAAAATGGGTCATAAGACCCCTATTGGCTAGTGTGACATCCACATGAGTAAGGTTGGCCCTCAAATCAAGTAATAGATAGCTCAAAAAGTGATGAATGATAAGAGTGTTGTAGCATCTATGATGTGGCGTGCAATGAAGTGACCCATGTAAGTGTGAATAGTGCCAAATTGCCTCAGATGATGTGACCAATGCCTTAGGATACATGTATTTCATGATTTGACTAGTGCCTTGGGATACATGTATTTCCTCAAGATCTATGAAATTGCCTTAGGAAATGTGAAATTGAATGAGCATCTACATAATCATCTCCAATAGTAGATGGCCTAAGTGTGACATAATATGGAGGTCCATTCTTAGGCATAAGATAAGTGTGATTTAAATAGGTATGACAACCTTTACAACATGAGAAACACTTTTACATTACATACAAAGAAATGAGAGAGACTAGAAGTTCCCCTTTATCATGTGTCCTAGTAGATCCATCCCAAGATGCTCGCGTACATACCCATATCATAAATGACCAATATGATGGTGAGTTATTGCCACCAAGGGATAGCTAGTCAGAGCCATAAGGACATAACATATATTGAAACAAGGACTAAAAGGATGGGCCATGATTGACCACAAGGGGTCTAGAGATACCACCTAGGTCCCTCGCCGTCACATAGATCATCTAAGCATGGCCCAATACAACACATGAGTATAAAGATAACCACACTTTTGGTTCATTATGATACAATGACACATATAATTTGTTCATATGATGGACCACATCCGATGAAGAAATATAGGGTGCATTGAAGTGAATCCGAGGTGTAACAACTGACTCCAACTCGAGGACATGTTCTCATCTTGAGAGTGCATGAGAATTCTAGAATCTTCAAAACCTCTAGGCCTGAAACATTCTCACCAAATAAATGTCAAGCACAGGGGATGGGTGAAGACACAAGTACCTTGTCCCTTCCCTAAGATACAAATAAATTGATGTGTAAATGAAATATAACGAAGCACATGTTAGTATCACCATATCTTGGAGAAAATACATACATGTGAGCAACATCTTACTTTTATTCTAAACAAAATGAAAATGCATAAATCAATAAAATGAAACACATAAGTAAGAAAGGCTAGGAAACTTACCATAGTATAAGAATGCCCCATGGCACTAGATATTACCTTCATAGAACATCTTCAAAACTTGCTCATTCATGGGCAAGGGCAGTCGCTCACCATCCCGGTGACTAAGATAGAAATATTTGTTACCTGCAACATCATTAATTTTATAAGGGCCTAACCAAAGGCTTTTGAACTTACCATGTTTATTTGTGTTTTCATTCCTTTTGTTCCACATGAGAACAATATCACCTTTCTGGAAATTTCTCAAGCGAGCCTTCTCGTCGAAGTTTGTCTTCGTCTTTTCCATACTCTTTGCTAGATGATCAAAGGCACATATTCTATTCTCATCAAGCTCAATCATCTTGTTGATTTTTTTTTTCACCGTATCTTGGTCGGATGAGAAATGCTACATTATCTTGTAGATCAGGATCTTCGGGTGAACTAACAATGTTACTTCCATCCCGTAGACTAACTCAAATGGGCTCTTTTTGGTAGAATCTTTCCCAATTATCCTATAAGCCCATAGAGCATACTTGATTTTACTATCCCAACTTTTCTTGTCATCCCCCATAGTATTTTTGATGATGGTCATTAAATTATTGTTACTTGATTCCGCAAGACCATTTCCTTGAGGGTAATAATTGGAGGAGTGGGATAGGACAATGCCATAGTTGAATTTTGTTTTTGGTATCTCTGAAGAACTAAAATCCTTGACATTATCGCCAATAATCTTTGTTGGAACACTGAAACGAGTTATGATCTTTTCTTTCAAAAATTCCACGACTACCATGTCAGTGGACCTCTTAGTTGGTATGACTTCAACATACTTGCCTGTGAGAATCCACTTATGACCATTACTGGAATTATATTTAAACTCTCCTATAAAATCAAGGCCCCATTGTTAGAAGGGCACTTCCATTATGACTGGTTGTAAAGGGAGGGTTGCCAATTTTTTCTTTCCCATGAAGAGTTGACAAGGTTGACACAATCTCACAAACTTGTGGACATCTGAAAATATACTCGATCAATAGTAACCACCTCAAAATCTTGTGGGTAGCGGTTTTTGTTGCATGATGTCCACCACATAGCCCCTTATGAAACCCATCCATTAACTTCTTATATTCTTTTGGGTCTATGCATTTGAGAATCAATCTATTTGGATTTCTCCATCCAAGGCCTTTGTTGATGAAACAAAAATTGGAGGCCTTTAGTCTCAAAGATTTTCTTTTGTGATCTGCTAGATGATTCAGACTCGTAAGGTTCTTAAGATAATAAATGATGTCCTCATATCAATCATGATGTTCCAATTTTTCCAATACCACTGAGATCAAATGGAGAGAATATTTTTTCATTCCAATAGAAAATTCGTTTATGTTTGCCATCATCTAGGCTAATCCATGGCCCTTAATCTAATAGAGAGTGACGATAGACTGACCCATTGGGTAGCGGTGCATCGGGTGTCAGATCGATTGAATGCTTGACAAATGCTAGTGGGTGAGGAGAAGATGTCTTTGTACTCTTCCACGACCTTATCCACTTGCTTCTGCTACGTAGAGATTTCGGTCGTGGAGGCCATGGATGTGGCTGCAACCTTCCACTCACTTTGAGAGAGAATCATGAAGAAGACAAAAATCTGGATCTGAGAGATGACCTTCCTGCATTGCTTTACAAAGATCAAGGAAATGGCAGTAGGTGGGA
>ML779849.1:96886-145461 GCA_009831015.1 Picea engelmannii | reverse complement strand
TTATTTCACATATATGGTGTTCAGCGCACCACTCTGGTTCTATGGGCTGCCACCATGATACCTGGATGGAATTACCAAAGATTCCCATAAGTCTTATTTCTAACATGTGATATGTGATGCGAGGGGGGCACCAGGTTTGAACGACAAGTCAATCCTGGAATAGCTTCGGCTGTCATATGATTAGCACATGTATTGATTTCAAAGTAGAGATATCAGATTTGATTTTGCTAGTTGATTTGATGGGTGCAAAAGGTTTCAAGGTAAGACCTTATTGCCTGTAAAGAAGAATCATTGTTCAAATTTTCGTTGGGTAAATTATTTTAAAAAGGAATCAACATGATCAGGATAGGATCGTGAAAAAATCATCCTGAATGGTATGGTCAATTTCTTTTCAGCATGAGCAAAACACTGTGCAGGTGTATGTTCTCCGAAATATTTCCAAACAACCTTGGATATTGTAAAAGGATACATCATGACAAATTCAGGATTAGAGAGGCTCCCACGATCTACCAAAACTACAAGATGCAAAAATCATTTTTGAAGTGGAAAGGTAGCAAACCTAAAAAGGTCCTCATTCCCCCCCAAAAAACACAAGTAGATTGAGGTATAAAGCCCATTCGAACTAATGGAGTGGACCTTGTGCTCCATAATATATAAACAAATGCGTTCACATGTTAAGGTTTACAAAGAGATTGGTAGTGTTTATAGAGAGTGTCAAGTGGTTATTCTAATGAATTTTGGTCTTAAGAAATTTAAACTATGACAAGCATATTGAATCAAGATCTTCAAGTAAATCAGAGATGTATATCTCTAGTTATGACAAGTGTATAATATTGTTCTTCTACTTTAATTTAAGCTTTTACTTGTTAATGTTATTTTTTTATACATATTATCATGTTCATAGTTGTATTAAAAAATAAATATCCTTGTTTTCATTCAAGATTATTGTCTTTTATAAAATAGATCACTTAAGTGAATAATTATATTTATTATGTAGATCTTTCAAGAGAATGATGGACCATTAAATACAATCTCAATGTTTTATTCTTGCTTTCATGAGCCCCACCCTACTATTAATTGTGCCCATATTTTAAAAATGATTGATTACAACCTAGAGTTTTGTAAAATAGAAAAACAACATGTGACCAACATGTTTTAATCTTTGAAAATAATATGTTTGACATTTTTAATTTTTGAGATTATAAGGATTTTAGGATTGTGTAAACTAGTCACATTCTCTTCATTATCAATTGAAAAAGAAAAATGGTTTTTAATGTTGTTTATAACATTATCAAAACATTTGTCAATTCCTGCTAGCTCAATCGGTTAAGGTGTGGGTTTCGTTTGCTAGGCGATCCGAATTCAATAACCTTACAGTGAGTTTAGTGGGAGGAGACACCCAAAAATCCAACCATGTTAAGGGTTGGTGCAACCTAGACTGGGTGCGATACCCAGGTGATTTTGACGACTTAGATGCCCCTGGGTTGTGGTTTCTTAGCCAATGGTTAAAAATGTTGGCCCCATAGGTTACAAGCACATTTCTAACAAACAAAAAAAACATTACCAAAACACTTCCTACATCACATCATTATTCCTTTCACAATAAAGATATTTTGGCATTTCCATTCACTTGTAATGGGGTATGCTAGTTTTCAACTATGTATCGGTCGATAATTTTCAATCCTCTTACCTAAGGATTGAAAAAATTCCAACAACATTTGTGCTTGTTGGTACATGGTTGGAAATAAATCTGGCAACCTAAACATTCAACTATTGATTAAATTTTTTAAAAATGAGCATGCTTATTTTATTTTCAACCATATATTGATGGATACCTTTTAATCCTCCATGCATTACGAGAGGACTGGAAAAAGTCCAACAACATTTCTGCTTGGCATTATACGATTGGAAATAAAACCAATAGCTTAAACACTCCAATTGATTATTTTAAACGCAAATTGAAAAAAAAAGAGTGTTGCTAGTTTTATACCAACCATGTACCGACGGATGATTTTCATGCATTAAGAGAGGATAAAAAAAAATCTAGCAACATTTATAATTGATGATACATGGTTTGAAATAAAACTAGTAGCATAAACATTCTTGGTTGATAAAACTTAAAAAAAATAAAATAAAATTTAATCACATAAATTTTACAATTTATTTTAGAAAAGCATACAACCTAACTCTCTAAAGACAACATGGTGGTACTAATGTGTTAGCATGGTCACATTTTCACATAGTCCACAAGTGTATGGAAGCTGGATTGAGGTAATTGCTAGATCGAGGGTTTAGAATTTGTAAGAAATCAAATAAGATCGTTTGTGGCTTGTGTAATTGATCCAGGTGGATATCCGTGGCCACCTACCTTTTCCAACTCACTCAAAACATTTTTCTGGCAATTTTGACAATTTACTATTTTTAGTAGTTTTTAACTTCTAGGGCCATTTTGAGGGCCTAAATGAAGGTTTTTTGGGATCGTGCTTATCAATTATATCCAAAGGCTCTAACTAAGCCCCCAAAATGAATCTCCTCGACGATACCTTTCCAGCGGGCTATCGTGCACCTAAAACGAAGATCGTATGCAAAAGTTACGACCCTTGGAAGTTGATGTACTGACTTACCCAAATAGGGCCCACGTGACTTTTGGTGCTTCATCTCCTAGGGTTAGGTTTTTCGATGTCTAGGGTTTTTGACATTCCTGTTTATTATAAAAATGTCTTCAGAGCCTCATTGTAACCATCTTCTTGTGAATGAGCGCAACCGTCACATCTCTTCTCATAGATAAGCCGCCACCATTCCAGCAGGCTTGTTTTCTGCTCCATTTTACAGTTTCAACTTATTTCCTTATTGAATAGAAAACCAGTTTTACTGTATCTCTATCATTCTATGTTAAGCATCTTTTAATATATCTGTATTCATTTCGTTCTGCTCATAAAATCCAGATCAGTGGTATTAGAGCGGTCTGCTCCTTGTCATCTTAATGCATGTCCCCAACGAGGTCAGGGTATAAATAATTGGGTCTCGAGCTTGTTTCTCTTGAGGAAAAAATCTCTCGCATGCCCAATCGACCTCTCATGGCAGGAGAACAAAAATATGAAGGGATGGGAGATCCTTTCAAAATGTTGCTTGAGGAAGCCCTCACGCAACAGAGGAACGATATGATGGATAGTTTCATGCAAATCCTTTGACGGCTACCAACATGCAACACATCTTCCTCGAGCGGAGGTGTTGCCCCCTTCAAGGTACAAATCATATTCGATATTCCTATATTTGAAGGTCAAATAGATGCAAATGTTGTAGACAAGTGGTTAAATCTACTAGAAGGGTATTTTTCTGTCCATAACTTTTTGAATAGAGAAAATATTACTTTTTCACTCCTCAAATTCGTTCCCCATGTCAAAGATTGGTGGGAAAATTTTTGTGAGAAAAAGGAAACATATGAACCCTCATTATTTACAGACACAACCACCTGTGAATCCTTCAGGGATGCTATTAAGGAACAATACTACCTTGTCAGAAGTTATGATGACTTGTATACCAAATGGACCACACTGCTGCAAGAAAGAGACTAAGTAGTGCCAGAGTTCACAAATATCTTCCATACCTTGTGCACCAAGCTGGGTATCAAAGATTCAAAGCGACAGCTGGTGCTCAAGTATCGCGGTGCTCTACATAGATACATCCATACCAAAATGGAATTTATGGACATATCGTCCTTTGGCGCGGCCTACCGATATGTCGTCAAAATCGAGCAGAAGCAAAAACAAAAGACGCGACAATTTGGGTCTGGGAACCCCTCACAACAAAATCTAGGAAGCGGCGGCCCCAACCCACAGAACAAAGGACGGAGAAAATATGGACAGTATCAGGACAACCAGTCCAAGCCACAAGCAAAGAAGGACACCAAAAAGACAAAGAAAGATACCGGGAAGTGGTGTGACTTCCATAAGAGCCCTTGGCATAACACTGTTGACTACCACTCAAAGCATTCGCTGGTGGCTGAAGTGAAAGCCTTTGAATCAGATGCGAGTTCTGACTCTGAGTTAGAACTAGAAAGGGGAAGATAGATCATTGATGCGGAACCCAGTGCCATCGTTTCTACCACCAAGCTCCGGCCTGGTGAACCAAACGAGCCAGAAGAAGGTGAGAACCTCTTCCATTCACAGATGTGCATAAAAGGCACCCCACTACACTTCATCATTAATATTGGTAGCCAAAAGAACCTCATCTCAGTAGAGTTCGTCAAGCAGTTGGCCCTGCTGACAACGTCGCACCCACAACCCTACACCATTGGATGGCTTTGCCAAGGAAGCGATCTTCGCGTCAACCAACAGTGTCAATTGTTGTACGACATCAAGCCCTTCAAAGACGAGGTGTTGTGTGATGTTTCTCCTCTCAAAGTTTGTAATGTTCTTTTGGGCCAACCTTATTTATGGAAACGTCATGTTGTATATGAGTCTAGGCCTCGTAGTGTTATTATTACTTTGAAAATGAAATTATACAGGATACCTGAGGCATTCCCTCCTAGTGTTATTTCCTTGATCTCTGCCAAGCAATGCAGGAAGGTCATTTATCAGACTGGAAAATTTGTCTTCTTCGTGATTCTCTCTCAGAGTGAGCGACAGATCGCAGCCACATACAGGGCCTCTGTGACCTATCTCTCCACACAACATAAGAAAGTGGATAAGCTCGTGGAATAATACTAAGATATATTCTCCTCTTCTACTGAGGTACCTATGCACTGTCAGGTCAAGCATCACATCGATCTGACCCCAGGTGCACCGCTACCTAATGGGCCAGTCTATCGCCGCTCTCTATTAGAAAACGAGGAGATCAAGAGGCTGATCCAAGAACTACTCCACAAGGGGCACGTATGTCCCAAATCATCTCCTTGTGGGAGCCCAATCGTACTAGTGTAGAAGAAAGACGGGATTTGGTGACTCTGCATTGATTATCAGACCCTGAATAAAATCACAATCTGAAATCAGTACCCGATTCCCCAAAGCAATGACCTCCTTGATCAACTCACGGGGGCCAAATAATTCAGTAAGATTGATCTAAAGTCTGGCTACCACCAGGTCCCAATAGGACAGACAGATGTATGGAAGACCGCCTTCAAATCAAAAGAAGGTCTTTTTGAATGGATGGTCATGCCCTTTGGTTTGACAAATGCTCCAACAAATTTTATGAGGATGATGGACGATATCCTATGAATTTTCACCACTAATTTTGTAGTGGTGTATCTAGATGACATCCTCATCTACATCAAGGCTTGGGCGGAACACTTGCAGCATATTCAACAGGTTTTGCACACCCTGTGGCAACACAAACTATATGCAAACTTGGAAAAATGCTCCTTCGACATGGACAATGTCCATTACTTAGGCTACATCGTTGATCGACATGGTGTGCATGTGGATCCAACCAAGATCCAGGTCATCCGTGACTGGCCAGCTCCAACCACACTCATTGGACTTCAAAGCTTCTTGGGCCTCACCAATTTCTATCGCAGGTTCATGTTTAGATTCTCTCATATCGCATGGGCCCTCAGCCAAGTAACCAGGGGTGGAAGTAAGAAAAAGTTTGTGTGGGGCACGTCCCAACAACAAGCCTTCGATGACTTGAAGAAGCGTTTTTTCTCATCCCCAGTACTTTCATTACCGGACCTGTAACATCCCTTTGAGATCAAGACAGATGCTTCAGACTATGTTGTGGGCATCGTTCTCACTCAACACGACCACCCCGTGGCATATCATAGTGAGACACTATTAGATGTTTTCCGTAAGTACCCTACTTACGAAAAAGAAATGTACTCCATTATGCAATCCTACCGCCAGTGGAGACATTACATTATTGTGAAGGAAACAATCATCCACACTAATCACAAACCACTACAGTTCATGTAGACCCAAGGAAAATTGCAAAATGACCGCCATTAGAAGTAGTCCACATACTTACAACATTTCCACCTCAACATCAAGTATAAAATAGGAAGTACCAACCGAGTTGTTGATTTCCTTAGCCAACCTCCAGTCGCAACACTCACCATGGTGCTAGACTCTTGTGGCCACGATACCTTCAGATGGCCCCACCTCTACAATACATACCCTGACTTCTCCACCACCTACGAAATGTTGGGTGCCAACTTAGTGGTTGCTAATTTCCATCTTCAAGACGAGTTGTTGTGTCATTTGGGACATCTCTGCATTCCATCAAGTGAGCGAGCGAAGCTAATTTGGGAAGCTCACTACATTCGGGTGGCAAGACACTTTGGCATCGAAAAGACAGTGGCAGTGCTGCAGAAAAAATTCTACTGGCCGAAACTTCGACAGGATTTCAGCAAGTATATTAGGTCCTGCATCGCCTGTGTTATTGCCAAACCAACCACTAAGAAACAGGGCTTGTACACCCCTCTGCCTACTCCTAACAGGCTGTGGGAATCCATCTCAATGAACTACATGTCGGGTCTCCCATCCACCAAGAGGGGAAATGACCGTGTTTTGTGGTTGTTGATCTCTTTTCCAAGAGGGCGATTCTATCTGCCTGCAAGAAGAAAATCACAACAGAAGCCACTAACAAGCTCTTTTTTGAACGAGTGTGGGTACATTTTTGGATCCCACAAACCATTATCTCATACCATGACAGTTGGTTCCTCGTACATTCTGGTCGAGCCTCTGGTCACTGCTGGATACCAAGCTCACCAAATCCATTGCCTTCCACCCCCAAAAAGATGGCCAAACTGAGGTTGTCAATTGGATGATCGTACATATCTTGCGCATGTACAATTCAAAACAACCCCACACATGGGATGAGATTCTTCCCTATGTCCAACATAGCTACAACCGAGCCCTGCTAGCTCAACTGGCCACAACCCCTTTCAGGTGGTAACTTTTGGGCACTACCCCTGGTTACCACCTCAGCCGACCTATCTCCTGCTCCACCAGAAGCTGACAAAGCCACTCGGTTCATTGAGTAGATCCATCACATCCGCCAATAGGTTCAGTATATTCTATAGAATTCTAATGCCAAGTACAAGCACCGCCATGATCAATATCGGGTTCAACATAAGTTTTCGGTGGGAGCCAAAGTTTGGTTGCACTTGCAGAAAGAACGCTTTACAGGGCCCCATAGGAAGCTTCGACCACTCCGTTATGGGTCGTACACCATCACCAAGGCTGTGGGTGACAATTCCTTTGAGCTCAACATTCCGCCTTTCCTTGGCCTGCACCCAATCTTCAACGTGGCTCTCCTTCAGCCATATTTCCCACCATTATTGGACACCTGAGAGATAGCAGAGAAGTTGAAACCAACATATATCAACCATGAATGCATGCAACAAGTATCCAATGATCATATTGTGGACACACAGATCAAGGGCACTTGACAACAAAGGATCCAACTTTATCAAGTCGTCAAAGCAGGGCAACTCCTACACCAAGGCAAGTGGCTCACCCGGGGCCAAATTCAACAGAAACTTCCTCATCTAATGGGGGAACTCAACACAGTGAAGACCATTGCTTCCTAAGGAGGGAGGATTGATCCAGGTGGATATCAGTGGCCACCCACCTTTTCCAACTCACTTAAAATAGTTTTCTGGAAATTTTGGCAATTTACTATTTTTAGCAGTTTTTAACTTCCAGGGCCATTTTGAGCCATTTTGAGGGCCTAAATGAAGGTTTTTCAGGATCCAACTTCTCAATGATAGTCAAAGGCTTTGATTGAGCCCCCAAAATGAATCTCCTCGGCGATACCTTTCCAACGGGCTATTGTGCACCTAAAACGAAGATCGTATGCAAAAGTTACGACCTCGGGAAGTTGATGTACTAACTTACCCAAACGGGGCCCACATGACTTTTGGCGCACTTCATCTTCTATAGTTAGGTTTTTGGATGTCTAGGTTTTTTTACATTCCTTTTTATTGTAAAAATGGCTTTAGAGCCTCATTGTAACCATCTTCTTGTGAATGAGCGCAACCGTCACATCTCTTCTCAGAGATAAGCTGCCACCATTCCAGCAAGCTTGTTTTCCACTGCATTTTATAGTTTCATCTTATTTCCTTATTGAATAGAAAACATGTTTTACTGTATCTCTATTATTCTGTGTTAAACATCTTTTAATAATTTGTATTCATTTTGTTCTGCTCATAAAATCCGGATCAGTAATGCTTTCATAAAATCAAAAGAACTCAATCGAGGTCTTAATCCTCAATCAAGGCCCAAATCCTCAATCAAGTCCCAAAACCTCGATCAAGCATTTAGTTAAACCTCCTTAGGACCTCAATTAAGTGTTTGTTGGATGTGGGACAAAACCTCAATCAAAATCTTGTTTAATTGCTCTATCAAGATCTTGAAGCCTCGATCGACCACTTGAAAATTACCTCAATTGAGAAGCTATACAAATATTTTTTGTACATCTCCCTTTTCAAAAAACACAACACATCTTAATAAATTCACCCTATAATTTATAACATTATTGGAAATAAGAATTAAACATCTTTAATGTATACAAAAAGTGTGTGAAAAACATGCTATCTTATTTAATAAAATGTCATCATGAGATTTCTAGTTCTATCCAAGACAAAATGTCATCATTTCATCGTAGATGTGCTGCATATTTGTATCATAACATCTTAAAATCGATGATACTATCAATTGAAGTTTTAAAAAAATGAGAAAGAATGTAATGTTGTTTCTATCATTTGACATTTTAGATTTTCAAAGAGAATATGCACTTGGATAAACTTTTAACAATATTTAAATTTCTCTAGAAGGAAACTAATAAATAGGAATTTGGGACACTCCAAATCCTCTCTTGGAATTGTCATCGATTTCCATGGAGAAAATGGTATATATTAAGTTTGATCTCAAGTGAAATTGATATTATATTTTTGGTTGAAACTTGGGAGCATGAAGAATCTAAAGTCCCTAACATAGAAGGATTTGTATTGTGATTAACATGGAATAAAAAATCTTCTTGCAAAGGGGTTTGAGGCATAGTTTGTTACATAAAAATGAACATTTCTCCTCACATTCTACTTCGTAAGAAAGATCCTCTCAATCAATACATATGGATGAATATTTCTAATATTAATGCCAAGAATATTTATGTAGCAATATTTTATTCTGTGCCTATTAATTTTACCTTTTATAAGAAAAACAATCTAGATAAAAATTGTCCCAACAAAATCTTAAAACAAGATATTTACAAAGTCTGAGAAATGAAGGTAGTATCCTCTTGCTAGGAGACTTTAACACTAGAACTGCAACTAATCAAGATATTCTTTTAAGCAATGATTCCAACCCTAACCCTCTATATGGCTACATGAGGACTTTGTTTTAGCTAATAGATACAAAATATGGCTACATGAGGACCTTGTTTTAGCTAACAGATACAAAAGAAAATTTGAAGAATTGACCAAGAATTTGTTTGTTGCAGAGCTAATCAAGCTCTATAGTTATCAAGATCCAATAATTTGCAATGATATAATAAAGTGACTGAAAACTAATTGGATGACTTGTATCGCATGGGATGGTAAATATTGTCATGGATTATGTGATATCAAATATCCACATGTTTACAAATAAGTAGTAAATTTTGACCTTTTAAACAACCATGATCTTGATTCTAATAATAGACCTTTAACCCTAACTCTAAGCTTTGTCACTCACAAAAACCCCATTGAAGAGAACTATAATAACCAAAGGCACTTTCTTTTTGGAAAAAAATAAAGATCAATTTTTCTTAAAGGACTTAAATAGTGAATTAATATCCTATCATAGAAGAACAATGTTGAAAAACCCTATCATAATTTTATAACAACCATCTCTACTTCCATTAACAAATTCTCTATTGAGGTGGTATGTAAAATGAAAAACATAACAACTTGGTATGATAATGAGTTTAAATTGCTATAAAATCCATTAGGGAAGATTCTCATGAGTCCTTAAAATAAAATAAGATAAATAGATACAAATCTCCAATTAAAAGGAAAAAAAGGATACACAAATAGAACCCAAGACAAGATTTTGCACCTATATAAGCTAGATCCTAAAAAAAAATTTCGGCAAATTATGACTCGTAAAACTAAAGAAAATAATATGATTCTCCTTGTGGGACTTGAATCATACCTTCAAAATATTTATGAATCCCTTAATGTTGTGGACAAAATTTTGAACGTTTCTACAGAGGATGAAGTTTTTTCTATAAAAGACATAAACTTTGGGGTTAAGCGAATCATAAAAGGGAAATCTAAGGACATCAAAGGCTACAAAGCTAAAATCTTAAAAATTGGAGGGCCTATCCTCATCCCTCTACATACACAAGCTCTTCAATTTAGCGATCAAGCAAGGATTCCCTAAACTCCAGACTCGAAGCCCCATTGTATATATCTTTAAAAGTGGGGATAAAAGAAATCCCTCTAATTATAGGACCATTATGATTAGCCCCATTTTAGCTAAGTTATACAAAATTATTTTGGGAAAGATGATGATATGGATAGAAATCCATGGAAAAATAGTTAAAGGCTAGGCCATATTTAGAGGTTACCATTCAACTTTGAACCACCTTGTTATGCTTAGGATCATTGCAGAGGAGTGTCATGATGATAAAACCAATATCCTTTGTTGTTTTGTTGAATTTAGAAAATATTTTGACATAATTCCTATAACTAACCTTTGGAATAGTTTGGAAATTTTTCCTTTTGAGTTGAGAGTTGTTGCGATTATGAGAACAATATTTCCAAGTTTAGTAACACCGAGGGATGGTCAAATGAAATTAACTGTAATATATGAGTCAAGAAAGGTTGTCCTATATCCCCTACCCTTTTTGGCATATACATTGACAAGTTAGAAGATTGTTTTGAAGACGCATGTTGTGTCAGCTTGACTCTCACTACTATAGTCATTATCTTTCATCTTTACACCGATGATATTGTTCTTATGGAAATGAGTCCCTATGAACTTGGTAAGCACTAATAATTCTCAAGGACTTTTTCTCTAGTACAAGTATGACTATGAACACTGAAAAAAAAGAAGGTTATGATAATTAAATCCAAAAAGATCACCTACGATACTTTTGTATATGACAACAATAGCTTGGAGAAAGTTCCTTCATACAAATATCTCATAATTGATATTCATCGCAAGTTCAATTGGAACTATAGCATTGAAAAAATGATAAATTATGGAGGGTGGAAATCTTATTACGGGATTGAAAATAATTGTAAATTAGTAGACCTTTTTCTATGGGATAAAGAAATATCCTCTTTGATACTCTCGTCATTCTCTTTAAATTATATGGATGTGAATTTTGGGGATGTAGTATCTCTATAGAATCATGGATAAATATAGAGCATATCCAAAATAATTTTTTAACTTATAATTTTAAAAATAAAGGAAATACACCCTGTCGTATCCTCCTCATACAACAAATTTTGTCTCCCATTGATAGCATGACTATGATTAGGTACCTAATGTACAAGAACACGATAAACAACATGTATCACAAGAGGCTCCCCAAAAATTGCTTCAAACTCTAGCCAAAACCACCAATGTCTCAAGTGGGGATGACATAAATATGCCAAGTCTTGGCTAAATCATTGGGGAATAAAGGAAGAAGTCATTCTATAGAATACCGATAATATTAAAAATATTATTACATCTAAATTTAAGGAGAATCTATGGTGAGATAAATAATTAGAGTATAAAATAAAATTAAGATACTATAAGGAAGTGGTCAAACCTAATCTAGAAGATCAAATGTATCTCTTTGTTTGATTAGTGTAAAGAAGAAAATCAAGATTTCTAAAATAAGAACAAATTCTCACTAGTTGTATTTAGTGAAATTGGGCATTGAACAATTCCCAACACACCATGGGATGAAAGAATATATGATGTTTGTGACACTAAGAAGGTTGAAGATGAAACACATTTTCTCTTAGAGTGCCCTACCTATACCCATATTAGATCACAATTTCAAAAGAATATATTTTTACATGATTCATGTCATATCATGACAGGAACATGGACTAAGCTTTGATCCATGTTTTTTTTCCATTTTAATACTTCGATAAATTTCCCATATTCGTATTTATGATTTTTTTAACATAATAATATTAATATACTATTGTTATAAAACATAATTTTTTAGGTTTTTTCTTTCTTGGATTTTATACTTTGGATAGTCCATGTGTCAATCTATGAGTTGTGTTTGTGTCTACCAAAAGACTTCATTGTAGCTCTAACATGGTCATATTTAGTCCTATGTAATGGCTTCTTGGATAAACTCACTAAATAGAAGAAACATCCAAATTCATTCCCTAATGACTCAATCATAGTGTGTGCTTCTTGTCTATTGATATCCCTAGCTATCACATCAACGACATTACTCATTTTGCTATCGCAACAACGACATTATTCATTCCCTATTGACTCAATCATATTGTGTGCTTATTTTCTATTCATATCCCTAGCTATTGAAACAACAACATTATTCATTCCCTAATGACTCAATCATATTGTGTGCTTCTTGTCTGTTGATATCCCTAACTATCATAGAAACAAAATTATTTTGGCTAGTCATTTTTAAAGTTGATCACATATTTTTCTTTATCTGTGGCAACGAGATCGACATTTGGTTCTAAACCTCCCTAATCATCACAATAGTATATATTTTCTTAGGTGTGTTCTCCTCTTTGGAAAATTTGACATAAGAAATTCCATGAGGAAGATCCACACTCTTGACAAAAGGCATTTTTAGGGCTTCCAATCCTTTGGTCCTTGGTCTACTACACTAGCATCGAAACTCCTACTCTTGAAGACTAGTGCAAAGGACTTTAAAGAACTCCTTTCATCCAACATGGTCTAGATGATGAAGAAGAAGAAACCAAAGCACTCATAGAATACTTCTTTGCTACCTGATTATGCAGAGCTTCATGGAACAACAACATGAAGGAATTTACCCAACTAGATTTTTATAGGGTAGTGATGAGTTTTATGTTGATGTTGGGAATTTTACCTTGTGGAAAGGAAATATCATTATACAATAGTCTATTGTTGGATTCTCTCTCCCTTAATTGTTCATGGTTGGGGGGGTTGGGTGGGGATATTCGATAAACCCATTCCTATCTTAGGGTCAAAGAGTTTTCCTCCCACGTCAAGTGGTGTAAATCATTGATAGTTGCTTCTTCCTCACTAGATTCACTTGTTTCCTTCCCTTTTTATTTTTCAATGTGTTTAATTTATTTCCTCTTATGTTTATGGTGGGATCCTTTGCAAAAAAAAGAGGCATTGTCTTCCACTTCTTGGTATAAACTACAAGAGGACTAGTTATTTGTTTTTTACTAGTTTTCTTCTCTTATAGATATATGTGCATAGCCCTAACACGAGACCATTGGAAAAGTGTCCAAATAGACCTTTGCAACTCACACATAATGATGTCTAATATTGGGTAAAGATATTCCTCATAATTCTTGAAGATGATAAGTCATCTATGAAATTGCAGTACCTTTTGGTGTGAACCCTAGATATACCTAGAAGTTGAAGAAGGAATTTTGTGCTAGGTGCATAAAAGGAAATGTCAGAACCCTAGATATGCCCATAGAAGATTAAGAAGGAATTTTGTGTTAGGTGCATAAAATGAAAACATTAGGCAAGGAGTTTTTAGTGAATGTTATTATATGAGGGTATGAGGTTTGAATACTATGCTCAACTTGAGCATTGATGTAAACATTTTACTTAAGAAATCACGGGAACTCATGATTCAACCGAAGTTGGTATATTCAACAATCAAGTTAGGATTGGCCAATAAATTGTAGTTTTGTTTGACTGGGTTGTTGGAACATATTGAAGTCAATCTAGATGGAGTAAAGACTTGTGCAGATTTTGAAGTAACTAAAATCTTAAATGCAAAGGACCCCTACCTTGCCTTGTTGTGGATTGACTGATATTTTTGTAACAATGCAGTCTTGAATTTAAAGCATTTGTGGTCCAACATGGGTATACAAAGGACCAATTCAATAATACACTTCTTTTATAGATCCAAGGAAAGATATATCATCTGAGGCATGTATGATGGTTTCCTTTAAAGATTGTGTAAATCATGGAAAAAATGGAAATGGAGAAAATGAAAGTTCCATGATCTAGTTATTTAACCATTACTTAGTTATAGTGTCGCAACGCACTCATTAAGCAAGTAAACCATTCATAAACAAGAAATAAAAAGATGCACACATTTTTAAGATAGAAAACCATGTCAAAGAAGTTAGAAGAACTCACTTATATCTCTATTGTATTAGCACCATTAAGCAAGTAAACCATCCATAAACAAGAAATGAAATTATCCACACATCTTCAAGATAAAATACCATGTCAAAGAAGTTAGAAGAACTCCCTTGTATCTCTATTGTACTATCATCAAGATTATTATATCTAGGCCACATCCTCACAAAAAACACGATCATAATGTATAGCTCTCATTACTAACTAGCTAACTAGCCTATAGTAGTAGTTTAACTTATATATTTATCCTTCTTGAGGTGGTTATAGAATATTCTAGATTAAATTAGAAATTATAGTTGTAATGTATTAAGTACAAATTGCTTTAATCACATATGCAGAGTCTTCTAGATTCAATGGTTCTGAGGATGACTTGACACATACTCATAATTCCACTTATCTCTCTTGGTTGTTCGCATATTTAAGATCTGTGGATCAATTTCTCCTATAGTGGATTGTCCAACATCTGTATCTCTGCAAAATAGATCAAACCTAACCACAACACACTAAAGCAATTTGCATCTTCTGTAAAATGAAAATTGTTATGTTGTTTTGGCATGTTTATAGAAACATTTATAGAATGTTAAACAAAGTTATATAAACATTTGTAGAAAGTTAAACAAAGTTATATGACATAAAAACACAATAATACCAAATATGTTGTAACACCTTGTTTTCTCCCAAGACTATAATTATGCACAAACCATATTATTAACATATAAGGTTTTCTCACTCCTGAAGGTCTCACTCTGATAGGGATCCGAAACAAAGCTATCGGAGTGAGACCTTCGGGAGGAAAAATCATGTACCGTGAGAATAACCCCGATGAAAATATCCTGAAATTAGATTAGCGCAAGCCATAGATCTATAAGCGAAAGGGATGAAATCACTGTCGTCGATCATTATGGGCCCCACTAGTAATTCAAAAGAATGAGAGTTGATGAGGAGCGTCAATGTGAAAACGTGTGTCAACAGTTTTCTAGGTGAATGGATTTAGCGTGAGCCTAGCTGGCTCATCGTTGAATATTTTTGGAGTATGACCTTCATGGATTCAGATAAATCCTCTGATGACCTAGAAGTGTAAGTCAGATGAAGATATATCAGAATGAAGGTTTAACCCCATGGCTGACATGGCTTGCCAACATGATAGTTGGTGTGATTTAAAGTGACAAGTGTCACTTACCCACAGGTGGATGAGTCGAGTGGAGTCTAACTAGCATGAGAACCTTAAGATCTGAATCAATCTCAACAGTCTATCGAGATATTGTGATTCATTCCCATGACTGTAAAGTAAGGAGAAGCATATATTCCTCGATGCTTTGGTCTCCGAGTAAGGAAACAACTCGAATCGTTCTATCCCTAAATGGATGGCATCAAAGGGGAATATTCTTCGATACCATATCTGTCGGAGGTAAGTCATAAGAGTACTAGTAAAGAGTTTGAGCAATGGCTTCGATGGTTTTGGGTGGAGTGGACTCATTTGATGGCAGAATTTCACAGGCACCATGTAGGTGTAATGTAGTCATCATGGCAGATGGAGAATCTGTTGTGGTGTCACATGGATGCCATGTGTCAATGGTTAAATAGGTCAAATACCAAGGAAAATTAGAAAGGTTGTGAATTTCGATCTAAGACTCAATTTTGAGCGAAAAAACCATCATCGGAAGGCTCTTGATGAGCGGGAGGTAATGAATCTCTACAGAGGGGATTGGGATGACTAAGAAAAGTGATAATTACAATACCCCATCCCTTAAAAAGAACATTTAGTGGGTCAGGTGTGTTACGGAGTGGTATCAGAGCGATGTCCAAACCCTATGCTTGAATGGGTCACTAAAACCACGAATGGTTGCTTAAAAAAAAAAGGGATTTATGTTGTTTGAAATGCCTGAGTAGGAATATTGACATGAAATGATAATGATGATTGTTGTTTCAACACATAGGAAAAATTGAAAAGGCTCATGGAAGTGAGTGGTATAGCATAGTATGGATGACCTCATGTGCCTCAGAGATGAATAATTTTATGGTCGAAGGAATAGGGAAACCCCTCCAGATTTGATGGCCACAGTGAGGATTCTAAAGGAGGATAATGAGAGTCTTATGAGGGCCCATGCCAAATAGGAAGAGTTGAATTCAATTTTGTTGCAGATTCTATCTGAAATTCAAAATCATTTGTAGCAAGGTCCTAGCAATAATGAGCTACAACATTTGAAGAGGTTGAAAACCCCTTCGAATTTCCAAAAGCACGAAACGGCTCACACAGATACGAGAAGGAGTTATTCCAAAAGAAAGTGTCAAGGTGATAAGAAATGTGGATCAAGTGGAGGCCATTCCATGAAGTCCTCAGGTTATAAGACTAATCTAGCAAGACAGTCCAGTAGTGGCACAAAATCCAACACTTCTAAGAAGAGAAATATGAAGAAATCTCGAAGTTTTCTAACTAAAGAATTCAAGAAGGATAGGCCACCCACCTTTGATGGTGAGATAAAGAAAGGAGAGGAATTTGAAGCATGGCTATTCAACTTGAAAAATTACTTCTGAGTGCATAACTACTCAGACAATACCAAGGAAATGATTGTAGTGTTTACCCTAAATGGTAGGGCTTCCATTTGGTCAGAAGACCTCAAGGAAATCAAAAGGATAAAAGAAAGAAAGTTAACCTAGAAATAGTTTGAGAGATACTTTTGCAAGGCTTACCTATATTAAAAGTATTATGATGACAAGACAAAGGAATTTATGAGCTCAATATGGGCCACCTTACCTTGGAGGCATATGCAAAATGATTTATGGAGCTGTTGAGGTATGTGTTGATATTATGGTAGCTGCGGGAGGTACTTACCTCCATGTGTAAACCTAACAAGAATAAAATATTTCAAGAATCAAGAAGAAACCCTAATGAATTGGCTAATAACCCTAGAAGACAAGTCGACTCAAGAGGATAATTTGTATTAGGTTATTAGCCTCCAAGAGTAGAACTCGGCCAGAAGAAATAATATATACTGAGTAAATAAGTACCCAGAATGAGAAGTTGGCCCAGGTAGTTAGCCATAATTAGTATAAATACAAGAGGCTAGTCTTCATTCTGGCAGGCATTCTCAGAACTGCAGAGCACACTAGTGCGCACTGCAGTTAGCTAGTTTATGTGCAAGTTTGGAGGAGAGTTGTCGTTGCAGCTGCTGCAGCTAGCAGATTACGTTTTGGCTTGGACTATATCTTGGTTATGGTTTGGACTATTTGATCAGCTCTTGTTTGGTGTGCTATCCTTGGAGACAGGTGCACTACCCTTTGTTTGGCTATCTAGCCTAGGGTTTGCTTCCAGAGTGATTCTCTGTCAAGGTTAAGGTGCTCAGAGGGTAGCTTTGGCCTATGGTTGGGTGGCAATAATGATATTGTTTATGGTAAAACAAGCACATCCATCATATTCTAACAGGTTATGGGCCCACACCTCCTTCATTCAGTCTAACCACTGGAAGGGAGCATAGCCTTAAGGATATTAAGCTCGTTAAAGAACTGTCGCTAGGGTTTCTAGTAGGAGTAGTCACCAAAGCATTGTCGCTGGGGTTACTAGCAGGTGCAGTTACATAAACCCTAACCCTATTGTTGAGGCACCTTAAGTGAAGGGATTGACCTAATTTCTGGATAGACTAGTGCACCCTAGCCTAACGCATCTCCTGGTACTCTCAGCAAGCCAAGACGTCAAGTTTGAGTTTTTGGTCAAATCTAGGGTTGACCAAGTCAAAGTAGCCATGACTTACTTTATGAAGTCAGAAAACAAGTTAGATGGAGCTTCTAAATTTAGAGCGTGGAAGACAAGGATTGACCTCATCCTTGCCAAGAATAAAGTGTTGGATATCGTGAAAGGAAAGATCTTGGAACCAAAGTTTGAAGAAGGAAAAGAGAAGGAACCACATAATGTTGCAGTTATGGAGAAGTTCAAAGACGGTGATATCAATGCCATGAGTATCATGGTGGACTCTATAAAATACCACTTGATACCCTACATCTCCCATCTTGACTCATCAAAGAATATGTATGATGCCCTAACAAACCTCTTCTCAGTTAGAAATATTGGACAAGTAATGAGTCTGAAGAATGACCTCCGTGACATGAAGATGAATGATGATGACAGCATAACATCATACTTTGTGAAAATGTCTCAGTTAATATATCAACTACAAGTTATTGAAGAAATCATTTCAGAGAAGGAATTGGTAAACATAGTACTCAATGGTCTTCCCAAGACATGGGATGCATTTTCCACAAGCATGAACACAAGGAATGAGTATCCTACATTTGAATAACTTTGGACTTGCTGTGCTCAAGAAGAATCAAGGATCAGTGCAAAAGAGAAACCTCAAAATAAGTACGATGATCAAGCCTTCACAACAAGATTCAAGAATTTAAGGAACAAAAGGAAGTTTGAAAGGAAGACAAATTAAAAGAAGGATATGTCAGAAATACAATGCTTCAACTGTCAAAAATATGATCACTACAAGAATCATAGTCCCGAGCTAAATAAAATGAAGAAACATGAAGCATTAGTTGCTGAAGAAAGGAATCCCTAAAGGAAAACCAAGCAGGATAAAGCAGACTTCTTCCTCTAAAAACAAGGTAACAATATTCTTCATAGTTCTTGTACATATCTTGTTTGCATAGTCTCTGTACATATCTTGTATATCTATCTCTTAGAAGATAATATGTTCCAAGAAGAACTATACCTAAGTAAGAAAAACAATATAAGGATTGCTATCATTATGACTACAAGTCAGACAAAACACATGAAAGGATGAAGTACATCAAACAAATCATGTGGAATTTATTACATAAGTAACAAGCTGCAAGATAAGCCAAAATCAACAATCAAGAAGAAATTGGAGAAAGACTTATGACACCTTGTAGAAGGCAATAAGGATGCAGATGGAAGCATGGAATCTGTTAAATGGAGGGAGTCGATTATATAAAGAAGTGCATGCATTCATACATGAAGCAAGGATTAGGAGGGAGCTAATCCTATGATCCATTGAAGATGATGCAATATATATCCATGGTAGCAGCCATGAAAAGAAGTACATGTTCAGTTCGACCTTAGAAGAAGTATTCTTCGAAGAGAAGCCTTAAAGCATCCCTGGTTGTCCATCCACATCTGTGATCCTATGATGAAAGAAAGAAGTGGAATATTTAGGGCATGGAATCTATAAGAAACTCCATGGACCCAAGAGATAAAGAAAAACATGAGGAAGAACATGAAGATTCCAAGAAAGAAGGAGAAGCCAGAACAACCAGTCATTGTATCGAGAATCACAATATTACCAGCCTGATATGAAATCACTAAAATCAATCAAGCAAAGGAACTAGAAGTTGTGATAAAGAACAATGTATATGAATGCAAGCATTGCAAGATCCAGAACTAGAGGTTCTCCCAGATGGAGGGAGAAGACTATGATGATTACTTGTTCCAGTAAACCAGACATACCTCTACATCAGTCATTATATCATCCGCAATATCCATGGGTTGGAGTTCTACATCAGATGAATGTAAAGACTGTTCTCTAGAGAAATTGAACAAAGAGCGTATGAAGAGAAACCTCAAGGCTTTGAGGTATACCAGAAAGAGACCCTTGTATGAAAATGGAAGAAGACAACTTGGTGGAGAACCTCCAATGCACAACAAAAGCGTGATGAAGAATTTCTATAACAAAGATATTGTATCAGAATGGTTACTTGGAAGCTCGGGATGCTGGATCGCTAAGCCATGACAAACTCTCATGATGGCCGAAGAAGTACCACTTGGATATGTTCCAGTTTGACCCTTGTCGTGATGTTATGGGCTAGCAGGAACCAAAGAGGAATCCAACAATGATATACTTTATTGATCAGAGCTATATGAAGCCTTCAGAGTAAACCAGTGTTCCAGAAAAACCAAAGTGCATTTGAGATCAAGCATCACATTCTCCGTGATGAAGTCCAGAAAGGAGAAAGTGGTTATCCAATACATATCTCCACAGATGAGAAGATAAGAAAACATTTTGGTAAAGCTTCTGTCCAAGATGAAAGAGTTTGCATACTCAAACTGGAGCTCGTGGAGACGACTTCCTTATTGAAAAAGGAAGAGATGACTCCCAAGTTGGGAGGGAGCACTGATGTGTTATTGATTTATGGAAATTCATTTTTCAGTTCGAAAAATGGTCCAGGTTGAGATGTTCCTTTCTAGTTCGGAAAGTGGTTTGAGATTTCTGACGGACAGACATTTTCCAGTTCATAAAATGGTCTAGATTGAACGATCATTTTCGTAATGAAAATGGTTAGATGGATTGTTGATGTACCATAGACAATGATTTCCCATTGTGGTTAACATGGGGAATGGTCTAGGGCAGTCTCTCTTCTTGAGGGTTACTCAAGAAGACTGGTCCGCCTCACCGGACAGTCATTCTTTTGAAGCTCATAGTTGTGAGCAGTTTCGAAGAATGGTCTGTTTTGGAGGTTGATGCAGGATAGTCATTTCGTTAGGAAATGGTCTGGACAATCATTCCTTAGGGAAGATTCAGTCTCTCCAGGTTTCACTTTGTTTAGTGCTGGAGGAATAGCCCAGGGTGGGGAATGGTCTAGGTTCAACAATTAGAGATAAGTATTCCTTAGGGCAGACTCATTCTCTCCAAGTTGCACTTTGTTTAGTGTCAGAAGAATGGCCCAGGGTGGGGAATGGTCCAGGCTCATAAATCAAGACAATTATTCTTCCTTTATTGAGAAGAATAGTCCAGATAGCTCATCATTGATGTTTTACCTTCTAAGGGCAGATGCTCTTCCAAGATCTCACACATGTGAGTGGAAGAATGGACCAGATGATTCAGTTTATATCATAACAATGTTTTCTATGCAGGTTGATATCAGATGATTGTATGGAGACTACATGTCTCTAGACAGTAGATGTATGCTACTGTGGTGGATGTGTTCCACTAATTGTGACTATACGTCACAGATCAAGTATCTGTGTGCTACTTGGTGTGGTAGTGTACCACTGGATTGTAGTTGTGTACTACTATGGATAGACACAGTTGTGTTCTATTGAATGATATTGTTCCAATTTCCTTGAAGACTATTAGTAGTGTTGGAAATGGTTATCAGCTAGATGGATGATCAATGGATATAGATTTCCCAGATGGAAAATGGTTCAGGACATTTATTCTTCTAGGACATATGTTCGGATTAGAAGAATGGCTCTTGTGTCACTCTATGGAGTGAGTGAATTATCCATCATCATGTCTAATTACTCAGATGGAGTATGGTTTCGAGAGATGATGCAGCTGATGACACTGATGGTGATGATGGTGCTCATGATCTAGTCATGAGATAGTCTATACAACTATGTTGATGCTATCAGGTGAATGGTATGTTTGTGCTCAAGACCATTACCTATAATACCTCCCTATCTAGGAGGGAGTGTTGATATTATGGTAGTTGCGGGAGGTATTTACCTCCACGTGTAAACCTAATGAGAATAGAATATTTTGGGAAGCAATAAGAAACCCTAATGAATTGGCTAATAACCCTAGAAGACAAGTCGGCTCAAGAGGATAATTTGTATTAGGTTATTAGCCTCCAAGAGAAGAACTTGGCCAGAAGAAATAATATATATTGAGTAAATAAGTACCCAGAATGAGAAGTCGGCCCAGACAGTTAGCCAAAATTAGTATAAATATAGGAGGCCAGTCTTCATTTTGGCAGGCATTCTCAAAACTGCAGAGCTCACTTGTGCGCACTGCAATTAGCTAGTTTATGCGCAAGTTTGGAGGAGAGCTTCTGTTGCAGTTGCTGCAGCTAACAGATTACATTTTGGCTTGGACTATCTCTTGGTTATGGTTTGGATTATCTGATCAACTCTTGTTTGGTGCGCTATCCTTGGAGAAAGGTGCGCTACCCTTTGTTTGGCTATCTAGCCTAGGGTTTGCTTCTGGAGTGATTCTATGTCAAGGTTAAGGTGCTTGGAGGGTGGCTTCGGCCTATGGTTGGGTGACAATAGTGATATTTTCTATGGTAAAACAAGCACATCCATCATATTCTAACAGTATGTTCCCTACCTTAAGGATGAGAAGGCAAGGATCCAATGTTTTCTCAATGGGTTTCAATAATCATTCTAAGATATAATTGAATTCGACAAACCCAAGACACTAGAAGACAACATTTGGAATGCTAAATGTTGTTACAATGAGTCTAAGCACAAGCACTAGTTTCCTAAGGACTAGAAAAGAAGGGACAAGAGTGGATTCCAGAAGAACGTATTTAATCATTTTCCCTGAAATAATTATGGGAAGGATGCACAGTCGGGTCAACCAAGCAAGAGTGTGCATCAGAAAAATTTTCCGTCCTAAAGTAGGAATAAGCCAGTGGAGAAAGAAAATGAAAGAATAGAGGAAACCAAGAAAGGACCTTTGCAATGTTGGGGATGTTGAGAGCCACATCTATTGAGGGATTGTCCCCACAAACAACATGATAGTAAACGAGTGTATAATGTACAGGGGGCTTCTATAGTCAATGATGTAGCCAGGAGCATAGCAAGAATCTACGCGGTGCTGGAAAATCGACAATAAAACCACCAAGATTTTGTGGTGATATTGGAAGGTATCATTACTAGACAACCAATCTCTATTTTAATTGACCCAGGATCTAATCTTAGTTATGTTTCACTTTGAGTAGTTGAGGCATGTTCATTACGAAGAAAGAAACACACCAAGACGTGGTTAGTCCAATTATTCACTGGAACAAAGAGGAAAGTGGCGGAGGTCGTTGAAGCTTGTCCAATTTGGATTGAGGGATTTCATACCCAAGTGGATCTAATCGTTCTACCCCTTGGCTGATCCAGGGGGATATTGTTGGCCACCCACCTATTCCAACTGGCTCTTCTTGAAAGTTTTTAGTTCAACATGTTCTTCTGTACTTCTTTGTAATTGTGGGTTCTATAGTTCCTGGGTTGTTTGAATCCCTACACATCTTCCAGGATGAGACTGGTGGCCTCCCACCTAATACAATTGGCTTATTTTGGATGTTTTCATGTCAACACATCTTTCTGTACTTCCAGGTCCATTTTGGGGCCCTAAATAGTGTTTTTTTGTCTTGCCATAGTCAAACTATAGACAGGGTTAGATTTTGATGGAGCAATGTGTATTTCTCGAAAATACCTTTCCAATGGGCTGTCACGCATCTAAAACGGAGGTCGTATGCAAAAGTTATGACCCCAGGAAGTTGAGGCACTAACTTACCCATAGGGGCCCACATGAATTTTGGTGTTTCACCTCCTAGGGTTAGGTTTTTGGATATATAAGGTTTTGGAATTATTTAGTGATATTAAAAAGGCCTCTGGAGCCTAATTATAATTATTATGCTCAGATGGATGCACATAGCAACCACATCTCTTCTCACAGATAACTACCACCATTCTGGCAAGTTGTTTTAGTTCTACAATTGGATCCCTATCGGACTGAGACCTTCAGGAGGAAATCTAATGTACCATGAGAATAACCTTGATGAAAATATCCTGAAGTTAGATTAGCGCAATCCATATATCTGTAAGTGGAAGGGATGAAATCAAAGTCGCCAATCATTATGGGCCCCACTAGTAAGTCAAAAGAATGAGATTTGATGAGGAGCGTCAATGTGAAGACGTGTGTCAACAATTGTCTAGGTGAATGGGTTTTTTGTGAGTCTAGCTTGCTCAACATTGACTGTTTTCAGAGTATGACCTTGATGGATTCGGAGAAATCCTCCGATGACCTAGAAGTGTAAGTTCGATGAAGGGATATCATAATGAAGGTTTAACCCCATGGCTGACATGGCTTGTCAGCAGGATAGTTGGTGTGATTTAAAGAGACAAGTGTCACTTATCCATGGGTGGATGAGTAGAGTGGAGTCTAACTAGTTGGAGAACCTTAAGCTCCAAATCAATCTCAACTTTCTATAGAGAGATTATGATTCACGCCCACAACCGTAAATTAAGGAGAAGGGTATATTCATCGATACTTTGGTCTCAGAGTAAGGAAACTGCTTGAATCATTCTAGCCCTGAATGGATGGAATCAAAGGGGAATATTCTTCGATACCATATCTGTCGAAGGTAAGTAATAAGAGTACTAGTAAAGAGTCTGACCAATGGCTTCGATGGTTCTACGTGGAGCAGACTCATTTGATGGTAGAATTTCACAGGAACCATGTAGGTGTAACGTAGTCGCCATGGAGGATGATGAATGTGTCATGGTGTCACGTGGATTCCACGTGTCAATGGCTAAACATGTCAAAGACCAAGGAACTTTAGAAAGGCTGTGAATTTTGATCTAGGACTTAGTTTTGAGATAAACAACCATCAGCGGAAGGCTCTTGATGAGCAGGAGGCAATGAAGCTCTACAGAGGGGATTGATATGACTAAGAAAAGCGGTAATTAAAATACCCCATCCATTAAAAAGGACACTTAGTGGGTCGGGTGTGTTACAGAGTGGTATCATAGAGGTGTTCAAACCCTAGGCTTGAATGGGTCACTAAAACCACTAATGGTTTCTTAAAATAAAAGGGATTTATGTTGTGTGAAATGCCTGAGTTGGAATATTGACATGAAATACTAACGATGATTGTTGTTTCAACACATAGGAAAAATTGAAAAGAATCATGGAAGTGAGTGGTATAACACAATATGGATGACTGCATACACCTCATAGATGACGAATCTGATGGTCGAAGGAATAGGGAAACCCCTCCAGATTTGATGGCCACAGTGAGGAGTCTAAAGGAAAATAATGAGAGGCTTATGAGGGCCCGTGCTAAACAGGAAGATTTGAATGCAATTTTACTGTAGAGTCTATTTGAAATTCAAAATAATTTGTAGCAAGGTCCTAGAAATGACGAGCTACAACATTTGAAGAGGCTGAAAACCCTTTTGGATGCCCAAAAGCACGAAATGGCTCACACTGATGCGGGAAGGATTTATTCCAAAAGAAAGTGTCAAGGTGATAAGAAAGGTGGATCGAGTGGAGGCCATTCCAAAAAGTCCTCTGGTCAGAAGACTAACCTACCAGGACAGTCCAATAGTGGCATGTAATCCAACACTTCTAAGAAGAGAAAGAGGAAGAAATCTCAAAGTTTTCTGACTGAAGAATTCAAGAAGGCTAGGCCACCCACCTTTTATGGTGAGATAAAGAAAGGAGAGGAATTTGAACCATGGCTATTCAACTTGAAAAAATACTTCTGAGTGCATAACTACTTAGACAACACCAAGGCAAGGATTGTAGTGTTTAACCTAAATGGCAGGGCTTCCATTCAGTGGGAAGACCTCAAGGAAATAAAAAGGATAAAAGAAATAAAGTTAACCGAGAAATAGTTTGAGATATACTTTTGTAAGTCTTACCTATCTTAAAATTATTATGATGACAAGATAAAGGAATTTTGTGAGCTCAATATGGGCCAACTTACCTTGGAGGCGTATGCAAAATGATTTATGGAACTGTTGAGGTATGTTCCCTACCTTAAGGATGAGAAGGAAAGGGCCCAAGATTTTCTCAGTGGGTTGCCACAATAATACCAAGATCGAATTGAATTCAACAAAACCAAGACACTAGAAGACACCATTCATAAGGCTAAATGTTGTTACGAGGAGTCTAAGCACAAGAATGAGTTTCCTAAGGACTAGAAAAGAAGGGACAAGAGCATATTCTAGAAGAAAGTATTTAAGCCTTTTCCCCTCAATAATTATGGGAAGGATTCATAGTTGGGTCAGCCAATCAAGAGTGTGCATCAACAAAATTTTTCATCCCAAAGTAGGAATAATCTAGTGGAGCAGGAAAATGAAAGAGTAGAGAAAACCAAGAAAGGACCTTTGTAATGTTGGGGATGTGGAGAGCCACATCTATTGAGGGATTGTCCCCACTGACAACATGATAGTAAAAGAGTGTATAATGTACAGGGGGATTCTACAGTCAATGATGTAGCCAGGAGCATATCGAGAATCTACGCAGAGGTGGAAAATTGACAAGAAGACCACCAAGCTTATGTGGTGTGATTGAAAGGTATCATTACTGGACAACCAATCTCTATTTTAATTGACCCAAGATCTAATCTTAGTTATGTTTCACTTCGAGTAGTTGAGGCATATTCATTACAGAGAAAGAAACACACAAAGACGTGGTTAGTCAAGTTAGCCACTGGAACAAAGAGGAAAGTGGTGGAGGGCATTGAAGCTTGTCCAATTTGGATTGAGGGATTTTACACCCAAGCGGATCTGAATGTTCTACCCCTTGGCTGATCCAGGTGGATATTGGTGGCCACCCACCTATTCCAACTAGCTCTTCTTGATAGTTTTTAGTTTAGTACATTCTTTTGTACTTCTTTGTAATTGTGGGTTATACACTTTCAAGGTTGTCTGAATCCCTACACATCTTCGAGGAGGAGACTGGTAGCCTCCCACCTAATACAACTGGTTTATTTTGGATGTTTTCATGTCAACACATATTTCTATACTTCCAGTGTCGTTTTGGGGCCCTAAACAGTGTTTTTTTTGGCTTGCCAAAGTCAAAATGTAGACTTAGTTAGAGTTTGACGACATAATGTGTAGTTCTCGAAAATACATTTCCAACGGGCTATCACGTGCCTAAAATGAAGGTCATATACAAAAGTTATGACCCCAGGAAGTTGAGGTACCAACTTACCCATAGGGGCCACATGACTTTTGGCGTTTCGCCTCCTAGGGTTAGGTTTTTGGATGTCTAGGGTTTTGGCATTCATGAGTAATATTAAAAAGGCCTTTGGAGCCTCATTGTAATCATTATGCTCATACATATGCACGTATCATCCACATCTCTTCTCAGAGATAGCTACCACCATTCAAGCAAGTTGTTTCAGTTCTACAATTTTATAGTTTCATCCTATTTCATTTATTCAATAGAAGATATTTTTCATTGGATATTTGTGTTGTTCTCCATATCTTTGTGTCTATTGTATTCAATATGTTAATTAATTCGTTCCACTCCTAAATCCAGATCAGTGGTATCAGAGCAGTCTTCTCTTCATTTATTTTTCTTCGTGCATGTCCCTGACAAGATCTAGGTACAACAAGTTGTGACTCGAACCAATTGAGCCTTTGCAAGATTGGTCGTGCCGAGCCCGACAACAACCCATGGGGGATGAAAATAAATATGATGGAGTAGGATATCCTTTTAAAATGTTGCTCAAGGAATCCCTTGCATGACAAAGGGAAAAAATGATGGACAACTTTGCACAGATCCTTCGGCGGTTGTCCACAGGAGAAGCATCTTCATCAAGCGGCCATGCAACCCCCTTCAAGGTACAGGTAAATTTTGATATTCCATTATTTGAAGGACTGATAGATGCATATGCTATAGATAAATGGTTGAATCTGCTCGAAGGGTATTTTTCAGTCCACAATTTTTTCGATAGGGAAAAGATTACTTTTTGCACTCCTCAAGGTTGTCCTCCATGTTAAGGACTAGTGGGATACTTACTCTGAGAAAAGGGCCATAGAGGAATCTACAATATTTTTGGTTTCCCCTACATGGGATTCCTTCCATGGTGCCATTAGAGAAAAATACTACCCTATTGGAAGCTACAAGGACCAATACACGATATGGACCACCCTACGTCAGGAAAGGGACTAGACAGTACCAAATTTCACCAATATTTTCCATACACTGCGCACCAAATTGGGTATCAAAGACTATGAGCGACATATGGTGCTCAATAGCATGGTTGTTTGCATAGATACATTGAAACATAAATGGAATTTCTAGACATCGCCTCATTGGGTATGGCTTGTAGATATGCTATCAAGATCGAGAAGAAATTTAAGCAGAAGAGGCAAGAATTTGGATCTGCAAACTCCTCACAGCCGAAGAAGGGAAAAGGCAGCCCCAACCTACACAACAAGGGAAAGAGAAATGATGTCCACTCTCAAGACAACCAGTCCAAGCCACAACACAAGAAGGCAAATGAGAATAGGAAGAAGAACACGGGAAGATGGTGTGAATCCCATAAAATACCTTGGCACAACACCGAAGAATGTTGCTCCAAGCAGTCACTCGTGGTTGAGCTAAAGACTTCCGAGTCAAAGGCCGATTCTGACTCAGAATCAAATCCATAAGGAGGGAAGTGGATTATCGATGTTGAACACAGTGCCATTGTTGCTACCACCAAAGTATAACCAAGCGAACTACAAGAACCAGAGGACGGGGAACGCCTCTTTCACTCACAGATGTGGGTAAAAGGGGCCTCTACTTCATTTCATTGTCAATAGTGGTAGTCAAAAGAACCTGATCTCAGCAGATGTCGTCAAGCAGTTGAATTTGTCGATGAAACCGCACTGACAACCCTACACCATCAGCTGGCTTCACCAAGGAAGAGATCTCCATGTCATCCAATAGTTTTGTTTGCCCTACGACATCAATCCTTTCAAAGACGAGGTATTGTGTGATATTTCTCCCCTTGAAGTTTGTGATGTTATTTTAGGACAACCATATTTGTGGAAGCATGATGTTGTGTATGAGTCTAGACCCCGCAGTGTTATTACTACTTTGGTTGGACAATTGTATAAGATACTAGAGGTAGTGTTGCCTATAATTATTTCTTTAATCTCTGTTAAGAAATGCAGTAAGGTCATTTAACAGACTAGGAAGTTCATCTTCTTTGTGATCTGTGCTCACAGTAAGAAGAAGGTCATCACCACATCCATGGCCTCTACATAGATCCTCTCTTTGCAACAGAAGCAAGTGGATGTGATAGTGTAAGAGTACAAAGACATATTCTCCTCACCCACTAGGGTACCAACACACTGCCAAGTCAAGCATCCAATTAATCTAACCTTCGGTGCACCTCTACCTAATGGACCAGTATATCGTCGCTCGCTGATGGAAAATGATGAAATCATGTCAGATCCAAGAGCTTATTCAAAAGGGGCACATCAGACCCAGTTCCTCCCCTTGTGGAAGCCCGATTGTATTGGTGTAGAAGAAGGACGGGACCTGGCGAATCTACATTGATTATAGAGAATTAAACAAAATCACAGTCAAGAACCGGTACCCAATTCCCATAATTGATGACCTTCTTGAACAACTCAAGTGGGGGAATTTCTTCATCAATATTGACCTAAAGTCTAGATACCACTAGTTTCCCATCGAACCAACTGATGTATGGAAGACAACTTTCAAATCTAAAGAAGGTCTCTTCGAATGGCTGGTCATGCCCTTTGGCTTAACAAATGCACCAACCACTTTCATGAGGTTGATGGATGATGTATTGAGACCCTTCACCAACTCTTTTGTGGTGGTATATTTGGATGATATCCTCATCTTCAACAGAACCTGGGAGGATCCCATGCAACATATTCATCAGGTTTTGAGAACTCTGCGACAACACAATCTATATGCCAACTCGGGAAAATGCTCATTTGGCATGAACATGGTCCAATACTTGGGCTACATTGTTGATGATTATGGGGTACATGTTAATCCAACTAAGATCCAAGTCATCCATGACTAGCCAACCACGACCACACTAACTGAGCTTCAGATCTTCTTGGGACTGGCCAACTTCTACCAACGGTTCGTGTTGGGATTCTCCCATATTGCATGGGCCCTTAGCCAAGTGACCAAGGGCGATGGCAGGAAAAAGTTCGAGTGGGGGAAGGAACAACAATGAGCATTTGATGATTTGAAGCATCACTTGTGCTCAACTCCAGTACTCTCCTTTCCCGATCTGCAACAACCGTTCGATATTGAGACAAATGCATCTGACTATGTTGTAGGTGCAGTTCTAACTCAGCACGGTCATCTAGTGGAATACCATAGTGAGACACTCTAAGATACTGTCTGGAAATACCCCATCTATGACAAGGAAATGTATTCCATTTTACAATCATGTCGTCAATGGAAACATTACATTATGGGAAAGGAGATGATCATCCACATTGATCACAAGCCTCTGTAGTCCATACAAACACATGAGAAGTTTCATAACGGCCTCCATCAGAAGCGATCCACCAACCTGCAACAGTTCCATCTGAAGATCAAGTATAAGATAGGGAGCACAAATCGTGTTTTTGACTACCTCAATCGACCTCCCGTGGCTGCAATCACCATTGTGCTCCATTCCTGTGGACATGAGGCATATGAGTGGCCCCAACTTTATCAACAAGATCCGAACTTCACCACCACCTATCAGCTCTTGGGTACAAGCACGAATGTCACCGATTTTCAAATTTAGGACAGACTCTTATGCCATCTAGGCCATCTCTGTGTTCTTGCAAGTGAGCATGCAAAGATGATTTGGGAAGCCCCCTACAATCGGATGGCAGGGAATTTTTGCGTGGAGAAAATTGTGGTCGTTCTACAAAAACATATTTATTGGCCAAAACTTTGACAGGACGTCAACGAGTATATCAGATCTTCCACTGCCTCTACCATTGCCAAGCCATACATCAAGAAGCAAGGTTTATACACCCCTCTTCCTACTCCTGAGAAGCCTTGGGAATCCATATCGATGGATTACATGTCTCGCCTTCCATCCACCAAGAAATGCAATTATTGTTTATTTGTGGTCATTGATTGGTTTTCGAATATGGCCATCCTCACAGCCTACAAAGAGAACATCATAGCGACAGATACTTCCAAGATCTACTTCGAATGAGTGTGGGTCCATTTTGGGATACCAAAGACCATCATCTTCGATCGGGATAGCAGTTTCCTTAGCACATTTCGGTCGAGTATCTGGTCACTGTTGGACACCAAGCTCACTAAATCCACTTCTTTCCACCCCCAAATAGACGGCCAAACATAGGTCGTCAATCGGATGACTGTGCACATCCTGTGCATGTAGAACTCTAAGCATTTGCATACATGGGATGAGAGTCTTCGCTATGTTCAAAAAAATTACAACAGGGATCTACATATCTCCACCAACCATAGCCCATTTCAGGTGGGGCTGAGATTCCAACCCTTGGGTCCCATTGATGTTGCACTACCTATTGCAACCAAACAGACAAACTCTTCCCATTTTCAGCCTGAGACTGACAAAACCACCATATTCATTAAGTGGATTCAGCACATCTGCCAACAGGTCCATGAGATTTTGCAGAAATCCAATGCTAAGTACAAACAATGCCATGATCAACATAGGGTACTGCACCAGTTTCAGGTTGGAGATAAGGTATGGTTACATTTGAAGAAAGAGCATCTTACAAGGCCCCATTGGAAGCTCCTCCCACTTCACTATGGGCCTTACATTATCACCAAGGATGTTGGTAGCAATGATTTTGATCTCAACACTCCACCCTTCCTTGCCTTGCACCCAATGTTCAATGTGGACCTCCTTAGGCCATATTTTCCACCATTATTGGACACCCCAGAGATTGTAGAATAGATGAAACCAATAGAGATCAACCCTAACTACATGGAACAAGAATCCACTGATCATATAGTTGACACACGGGTCAAGGGCACTCGCCAGTGGAGGATCCAACTTATCGGGTTGTCAAGGCAGGGAAACTCCTACACCAAGGCAAGTGGCTCACCCGGAGCCAAATTCAACAGAAGTTTCCTCACTTGATGGGGAAACTAAACACAATGGAGACCATTGCTTCCTAAGGTGGGAGGACTGATCCAGGTGGATATTGATGGCCACCCACCTATTCCAACTAGCTCTTCTTGACAGTTTTTAGTTCAACACGTTCTTCTGTACTTCTTTGTAACTGTGGGTTATACACTTATGAGGTTGTTTGAATCCCTACACATATTCTAGGAGGATACTGGTGGCCTCCCACCTAATCCAACTAGCTTATTTTGGATGTTTTCATGTCAACACATCTTTATGTACTTCCATGGCCGTTTTGGGGCCCTAAACAATGTTTTTTTTCGCTTGCCACAGTCAAACTATAGACAAAGTAAGAATTTTATGGCGTAATGTGTATTTATCGAAAATACCTTTCCAATGGGCTATAATGCACCTAAAATGGAGGTCGTATGCAAACGTTACGACCCCAAGAAGTTGCGGTACCAACTTACCCATAGGGGCCCACATGACTTTTGGTGTTTCACCTCCTAGGGTTAGGTTTTTGAATGTCTAGGGTTTTGGAATTCATGAGTGATATTAAAAAGGCCTTTGGAGACTCACTGTAATCATTATTCTCAGACGAATGCGCTTAGTAGCCACATCTCTTCTCAAAGATAACTACCACCATTCGAACAAGTTGTTTATGTTCTGTTGTTTTACAGTTTCAACCTATTTCATTTATTCAATAGAAGATATTGTTCACTAGATATATGTGTTTTTCTCCATATCTCTGCATTTATTGTATTCAATTTGTTAATCCATTTGTTTCACTCCTAAATCCGGATCATTGGTTGTTATGACGTATTATTGGGAATGGATTGGTTAGCCTCCCATAAGGAAAAATTGAACTACTATGAGAAAACCCTAGAATGCAAAGATGGGGAAGGCAGTACGAGAATTTTGCAAGGCATTCAAAAGCCAGTCTCTATGAGACAAATATCAGTGTTACAACTTAATAAGTATAGCAGAAGAGGGTGTCCTATGTATGCTATACAAGTACTAAATTCAACAAAAAGTGATGAATTGAAGGTTGAATACCATCTTGTGTTATGGGAATTCAGGGATGTGTTTCCAGAGGAGGTTCTTGGATTATCTCCGAAAAGATACCTTGAATTTTCAATTGATCTCATGTCGGGAGCAATGCCAACATCGAGAGTGTCTTACAGGATGAGTGCACCGCAGTTGGTGGAACTGAAGATGCAGTTGAAAGAAATGATGGATAAAGGTTACATCAGACCGAGTGTATCAATGTGGGGAGCACCAACCCTATTTGTAAAGAAGAAGGATGGCACCTTAAGGTTATGCATTGATTATCGACAACTAAACACGATGACCATCAAGAAAATGTACCCTTTGCCAATAATAGATGATCTATTTGATCAGCTCAAAGGGGCTACAGTTTTCTCAAAAATAGATTTGAGATCGAGATATCATCAAGTTAGGATTAAGGATGAAGACATCCTCAAGACAACCTTTATAATGAGGTATGGACACTACGAGTTTGTTGTGGTTCTGTTTGGACTTACAAATGAACCAACTACATTCATGTGTTTAATGAATAATGTTCTTAGCAAGTACTTAGACAAGTTCGTATTAGTGTTTGTGGCTGACATTTTGGTGTATACCAAGAATCAAGAGGAGCATGGAGAACATATCATAATGGTGTTAAAGATGTTAAGAGAGCACTAGCTATATGCCAAATTTAGCTAGTGTGATTTATTTAAAAGGAAAACAAAGTATCTATGCCACGTAATCTTAGTCGAAGGAGTCACAGTAGACCCTATGAAGATCAAAGAAACCATGGATTGTCCAGCTCCTAGAAATGTGAAAGAAATGAGATCCTTCATGGGATTGGATGGATATTACAAAAGGTTTATCAAGGGATTCTCCAAGATCAGGAATCCTATTACGTCACTACAAAGGAAGGGAAAGAGATTTATGTGGTCACCATAATGCGAAGATATTTTCCAGCAATTAAAGCAACGATTGACCAACGCCCCTGTTTTAGGGATCACAGACTGAGAAAAAGACTTCTTGGTTTGCACAGATGCTTACAAGGAGGGACACGATGTAATCCTCATGCAAGAAGGACAAGTGGTTTGTTATGAATCACAAAATTTGAACGAGCATGAGCAGAGGTATGCTACCCATGACCTAGAACTTGTCGCAATTGTACATGTGTTGAAGATGTGGAGACATTACCTACTCAGGAGGAGATTTATCTTCATGACTGACCATTGTGTTCTGAAGTATTTTTTTAACTAGCCAAGGTTGAATGCTAGATAGGCCAGGTGGATGGCATTAATCGGTGAGTTTGACTTTGAAATCAAGCACATCAAAGGAAAGGAGAAAAAATTAGTTGACGTGCTTAGCCGAAGTGTTTAGGAAATACACCTAGCAACATCAAGTGGAGGTGAGTCCAACATTCAACATATAATTAATACCTTCTTATTGGAATACGAGTTCCTTAACCTAGTGAGGGAAAAGTTGCATGGAGAACCTAAGGAAAAGAGGTACAAAGGATATTAGCTAAGGGATGATAACCTGTTGACATACAACACGAGGTTATACATCCCTGATTCAACAGACCTGTGGCAATTGATTATGGATGAGCTCGATAGAAGGCCTTACGTCGGTCATCCTAGTTATAAAAAATGGTGACAATAGCTACACAACTGTATTATTGGCCTAAGATGAAGCAACAAATTTCTCGATATATCTCGAAGTGTCTAGAGTTCCAACTAGTGAAGGTCGAGCATAGACACCCTACGGGACTATTGCAACCCATATAGATATCAGAGTGAAAATGGGAAGTGATTTCCATGGATTTCATCATGGTTTTTCCAAACATGGTCAAACAATATGACGCAATCATGGTTGTGGTGGATAAGCTGAGAAAGACATCTCATTTTATTCCCATAAAGTTTACCTTTAAATCCATAAACGTTGTCAATGTTTTCATGAAAGAAATATTCAAGTTGCATGGTTTTCTCAAAACCATAATTTCAGATAGAGATACCAAATTCACCTCAAATTTCTGGTGAACCTTGTTTGCAGGTTTAGAGACGCAATTTTGATTTAGTACGACCTACCATCCTCAAACCAATGGTTAGATTGAAAGGGTTAATAGAGTGCTAGAGGATATGCTATGAATTCATGTTATGCATAAACCCAAGTAGTGGGAATAATATCTACCTTTTGTAGAATTTGTGTGCAACAATGGTGATCAAGAATCATTGAAGATGAGCTTGTTTGAAGCTCTGTATGGAAGGAAGTGCAGAGTTCCAATTAGTTGGGATAGTCTAGTGGACAAAGTTACAGTTGAACCTGAATTACTAAAGGAAATGGAGCAAGCCATGGTTTAGATAAGGAAGAATCTAAAAATTTCCCAAGATAAACAAAAGAGATATGCTGATAGCAAGAGAAACCCCAAAGAGTTCAATATAGGAGACCATGTGTATCTTTGGGTGAAACCCAAGAGAATTTCCCTGAAAATGGGAATGTGTGCTAAGTTGTCTCCCCGATACTGTAGACCATTTGAAATCCGAAAAAGAATAGGACCAGTAACATATAGACTTGCTTTACCACTTACTAATAGAGAACATAATGTATTCCATGTGTCTTTGTTAAATAAATATGTGCATGATTCTAATCACATTATTGATTGGACTGTAATACAGGTGGAACCGAAAGGAGAATTCTAGCCAGAACCCAAATGCATCCTAGACAAGAAAGAAATGATGCTCCGAAATCGAGCCATCTTGCAAGTCAAGGTGCAATGGAATCATTTTGGAGTTGATGAAACTACATGGGAGCTGGAAGATGCCATGAGATTGGCATACCCATTTTTGTTTAGTGTATAATTGTAAAAAGCATGGTGTTTTAAACACCCAAGACGATGTTTTATTAAGGGGGAGGGGAATGTAACACCCTATTTTCTCCCAAGACTGTAACTATGCACAAACCTTATATGCTAATAATATGAGGCATGTAATTGTGTTTTGATTTAATATAAACACCAAACTGTTGACTGAGAGGGAACAACCTTGATAAGTATTGGCCATGATACACTAGAGGAAATTGATGAAGTAGAGGACGAATGGGATGGTTGAGTGAAATGAAGACAAGATGCATCAGTGAAGAAAAATGAAGCTTACACAACAAGATTATCTATTCTTACAAACATGACGATTTCACCACCAACACACCAGACTAATGGACGAGACCACATGAACATTAAAGAGAAGGTCATAAAGGTGGTTGGGTAGTAATGACTACCACAATTGGACCATGCGTAGAGATAATGGATGACAAGAACGTACCACAAATTGCTCCTTCATATTGAAAAAGAGTGGACTGTAGGTTACGTTTGCAGGATTCAACGGAGAGCCCGATGGAATGGACATAGATAGGAAAAAGGCAGTGCGGGTAGCACGAGAGAGAAGATGAAAAACACAAATGAATGGAGAAAAAGAGGAGAGCTCACAAAAATGAGCAACATAATGTAGAAGGAAGATGCATTGATTGAGAAAGAAAATGATAGATTTCTGGAAGAAAATAGGAAGCTTGTCCAAGCTAAGGATGATCACCCTGAACAGAGATGACCCAGGTCTTGAACTAGAGAAATATTGGGATGTAGCTTGGTGCTTACTAGACGTAAACTGACACTGGTAAGGGGAGGTCACTGAGGGAGTGTTAAACAGAGAAGGGACCCCATTGTGCAGAGGAAATCCAATTGAGAAACCACCATATAAACATGTAGAGACCCTGAGCTTAGTAGGAAGTGACAACTTCTGTTGTGTCAGAGGGAGAAGGAGAGTAACATTCTCGGATCATGGTAGACCTGGAGCCCTGCTGAGTCAATTTCCTTGGTTTTATCATGGCTTGGCATAGGAGTGGTGTGTTGTAGGAAGTGACTCTACAACAAGGCCTAAGGTTGGGAGGAAAGACATCCTCTCTCAGTTAGTTTGATTGGATCACTCCTTTAACAGATAAGTGATTTGTTCATATTGAACTGATTGTGAATGAATTACGTGAATTCTTAAGAATAGAACGATTGTGTGTTTATATATATATATATATATATATATATATATATGAACGTTTAAATCCAAGATATTTCTTGTATACTTAATCTATGACCCGAATGCGACAAGATAAGCGACATGGTGATGAACACTAATGCTTGGTTAAACCGTAGAAATGAATGAACACAAACTACTACTTGTTAGAATACCCCATATGTTTCTTGTGTGATGAACTTGCAACTCATGTGAGGCCTAAACCCTAAGTTTGACAATCTGTAGAGACTTCAGGATCATCTTGAGTCCTCGAAGGTCAGAAGTCGAAGTCTTGCAGGACTTGGAAAATGGCTAAGTCATTTGAATGGACAGTTATGACTTCATAAATCTTGTGTTGGTCGGCAAGGGACCACCACCATTGATCTGAATAGATCGTGATCATTGATTGGTGGTTAGTCAGAGTCATTGTGTCGGAAATATCCCTCGAACGTCGTGGGAAGGGCTTTGAAACAAACCTATCGGAGTGAGACCTTCGGGAGGAAATCTCATGTACCGTGAGAATAACTCCGATGAAAAGATCCTGGAGTTAGATTAGTGCAAGCCATAGATCTATAAGCGTAAGGGATGAAATCCCAACCGTTGATCATTACGGGCCCCACTAGTAAGTCAAAAGAATGAGAGTTGATGAGGAGCGTCAATGTGAAGATGTGTGCCATCAATTGTCTAGGTGAATTGATTTAGTGCGAGCCTAGCTGCCTCAGCATTGACTATTTTCGAAGTACGACCTTGATGGATTTGGAGAAATATTCCAATGACCTAGAAGTGTAAGTCCGATGAAGGGATATCAAAACGAAGGTTTAACCCCATGGATAATAGGGCTTTCCAGCAGGACAGTTGGTGTGAGTTAAAGTGACAAGTGTCACTTACCCATAGGTGGATGAGTCGAGTGGAGTCTACCTGGCAGGAGAATCTTAAGCTCTGAATCAATCTCAACTGTCTATCAGGAGATTGCGATTCACACCCATGACCGTCCATTGAGGAGAAGGGTATATTCCTTGAAGCTTTGGTCTCGGAGTAAGGAAACTGCTCGAAGGTAAGTCATAGGAGTACTAGTAAAGAGTCTGAGTGATGGCTCCGATGATTCTGCGTGGAGCAGACTCATTTGATGGAAGAATTTCACAGGAATCACGTAGGTGTAATGTAGTCGTCATGGTGGATAAAGAGTGTGCCGAGGTGTCACGCGGATGCCATGTGTCAACGGTTAAACAAGTCAAAGACCAAGGAACTTTAGAAAGGCCACGACTTTCGATCTAGGACTCAGTTTCGAGCGAAACAACCATCGTCAGAAGGGTCTTGATGAGCAGGAGGTAATGAAGCTCTACAAAGAAGATTGGTATGACTAAGAAAAGTGATAATTACAATACCCCATCTCTTAAAAAGAACACTTAGGGGGTCGGGTGTGTTATGGATGCTTAAAAAAAGTAATACCAAGATGCTAAAAAATAAATATTGAGTATGTTTAATATAGCTTACAATGCATGATAAATGGGTTTTTTCCAAATAAATGATTGAATTTATGCACACTCAAATTCCAAAATAACCATTACATCTCCTTCACGTTAATATTAATATCAACATCAGCTTTGGGCATAATTGTGCTGCCTAGCCAGTTGGATATTGTTCGCCCTGTAGAAGCGGCTAATCAACGCGACATGTCAATCAGCTCATAGTGGAGATAATAGTTGCCATAAATCTGGGTACAACAATCTTTCAATAGTGATAAATCACGTTTTTAAGCAGCGACTTTGAGGTACACATTTGGAAGATCCTGATCCAGAAAAGATGGGTACAAAATCACGCTAAAATCCATTGCACCTGTCACTTCACACTTAAAATGTCAGATCGCATTTCAGGTCCTTGTGAGCTAAAGCAACTGTGGCGATGTGAAAATAGATTGAAAAACCATCTTCTCTCAACTTTCGTCAATTGGCATGTCCCACTACGTTGATTTGTCTAGATTCGTTATTTCACATATATGGTATTCATCGCACCACTCTGGTTCTATGGGCTGCCACCATGATACCTGGATGGAATTACCAGAAGATCCCCGTAAGTCTTATTTCTAACATGTGATATGTGATGCGAGGGGGGCACCAGGTTTGAATGACAAGTCAATCCTGGAATAGCTTCTGCTGTCATATGATTAGCACATGTATTGATCTCAAAGTAGAGATATGAGATTTGATGGTGGCAGTTGATTTGATGGGTGCAAAAAGTTTCAGAGTAGGACCTTATTGCTGGTAAAGAAAGATGGGTCTTTTATAAAATAGGCTACGGGAGAGGACAATGATATTTCTTCTTTGCATCACATATACAATTTCATATGGCATTCTTCCCAATTATGATAAAGGACAAGAGAACGATTGCTTCTATTAAGATATTGAGAGTAAATCTCTTTCCCAATTATGAGAAATGAGAAGAGAATGATGAACCCTTAAAAACAATCTCAATGGATAAGAGAATCATGAACCATCAAAGACAATCCCAATGTTTTATCCTTCCTCTAGTGAGCCCCACCTTATTATTATTAGTTGTGCCCATATTTCAAAGATGATCAATTGCAACCTGGAGTTTTGTAAAATAGTCAAACAACATGTGACCAACATGTTTTAATCTTTGAAAATAATATAAGATTTCTAATTTTTTAGATTAATAAAGATTAAAGGATTGTGTACAATAGTCACATTCCCTTCATTATCAATTGAGAAAGAGAAATGTTCTTTAATGTTGTTTATAACATTACCAAAACACTTCCTACATCACATCATGATTCATTTCACAATAAAGAGCTTTTGGCATTACCATTCACTTGTAATGGCGTATGTTAGTTTTCAACTATGTATCATTCGATAATTTTCAATAGAAGTTCTAATAACATTTATGTTTATTGGTACATGGTTGGAAATAAAACTGACAATTGAAACATTCAACGATTGATTAAACTTTTAAAAACTGAGTATGTTTGTTTAATTTTCAACCATGTATTGACAAACAAATTTTAATCCTTTGTGCAATACGAGAGGAGTAAAAAAATCCAACAACATTTCTACTTCGCAATATATGACTGGAAATAAAAACAACACTTTAAACACGTTTTCATTGTTTGAGACCTCTGATAAAATAGTTATAGTAAATAAATGTCTAGAAGGATATCTTTGTTGATTTCCATCTAATAAACAAACTCAATGGTTCAAGTGGTTTCCCTTGGCAGAATGGTGGTATAACACATCCTTCTGTAAGGTATCAGATGTATTATGCAAAACAAAACATAATAACTATGGTGAATACCAACAAAAACAATTACAAAAAATTATACCTTTATTGATAGAAATCTAAGTTCAATTGCCTCTTCGAGGGGGCAACCTCTAGCAAAGCATAGCTCAATTGCAAAATTATTCTCAAGACTAAACTTTCCCATGCCTTCTACTCCTATTTACACTAATTCTATATTCTAAAGAACATTCTAGAGGAATATCTTTCTAGAAGAGGAAACTTCTATAAGTATTCTTACATTAGACTTGTTCACATTATTCATAGGCCTTATTTACTAATGTCGACCTTTCTTACATAGAAAACATATTATTCTACCTACGTGAGGGGTTAGGGAGGTTAGTTCCTTAACATGCCCCCCCCTTGAAAAACAGGCTTGTCCTCAAGGCTTGCGATGAGGAAATTGTTGCAGAATGGTAGGTGACTCCCATGTGGCATCTTCTAGTAGTGTATCCTTCCACTGAACTAAAACTTCCTTGATGGTGTGCTGACAAATAAAACGCTCATGATGGTCCAAGATTGCTTGGGGATACAACCAAATGGAGCCTTCTTCATCTAATTCAGGGAGATTGGCTTGAGTCTAGAACTTAGTTCCAATCACTTTCTTTACGAAAGAGACGTGAAAAACATGATGGAGCTTAAAGTGATTGAGGAGACCTAACTCGTAGGCCACTGGCCTCACTTGTCTGGGTATTGTATAAGGGCCATACAAATTGGGAGTGAGTTTATGACAGTGTTCAACTTTGAGTGAAGTTTTCTTTTAAGGTTGCAAACAAAGAAACACTTGGTCCCCTTTAGCAAATTGATGTTATGAACAACCTTGATCTTATTGTTGCTTCATGCGATTCAAATCCATGACCAAATTTTCTTTGAGGGTATGGAGAATGGAAACTCGAATTATAAGTGTGTGATCAACGTCCTGAACCTTGGATATATTGGGCATGTATGAGAGAAAAAATGATGATTTTTTACTATAGACCTCTTCAAAGGGAGTCATGCGAGTGGCAACATAGTAAGATGTGTTGTACCTCCATTCAACTAGTGGTAACCATTAAGGCCATTGATTTTGTCTTTCAGATGTAAAACACCACAAATATGTCTTCAAGCACTTGTTGACAACTTCATTTTGGCTATCAGTATGGGAGTGATAGGCCGTGTTGAGATGCAATTGGGTTTCGTGGCGTTTGAACAATTCTTTCCAAAAATGATGGTGAAAGTTGGATCATGGTAAGACACAATAGAGTGAGGCATGCCATGGAGTTTGAAGATATTATCCATAAAAACTTGAGCCACAATGGATGTCGTGAACAGGTGTTGGGGTGCACAGAAATGAACATATTTGGAAATGAAAGCTACTACAACCATGATGACTAACAATTTGGGTATGCCGACAATGAATTTCATCAAAATATCTGTCCATATAGCATGTGGAATAGGGAGAGGTTGGAGTGTTCCTAAAGTTTTGAATGTTTCTCCCTTATTGCATTGACAAGTATCACATTCAACCACAAAGGTGTGGATGTCCAATTTCATTCTTTCCCAGGAAAAATAATGTTTGACTTGTTCATAGGTTTTGTGAAAGCCTGATTGCCTAGTTGTGGGTGAAGCAAGAAGTTCAAAGAGCACAATGGATTTAAGTTGATATTGTTTTATTAAATACAAACAACCTTTATAGTGAAGCTCCTCATTGTTCCAAGAGTATCCCAGAGAGGCCCAAGGATCTTGTTGCAATTGTTGGATCATGAGAGAAATCTTGAGATCTTGCAACCAGTCCCAGTGAACAACTTGTAGCGAAAATGCTACAATGAAAGAGAAGGAAAATAGTGACCCTTCTTCTTCATATTTCCTTGAAAGAGCATCAACAACCACATTCTATTTTCCCTTCTTGTAAATGATCTTATAATCATAGATGAACATCTTGGTCACCCATTTTTGTTGCTCGAGGGATGGAATTCTTTGTTCCAAAAAATACTTGAGGCTACGCTGATTAGTTTTAATTTGGAAGTGTTTCCCCAACAAATAAGGAAGTCATAGATCCACTGCATGCAAAATAAACAATATTTCATTTTCATAGGTGGACTTGCCCAAATGTCGCTCTGAAATTTGTTTACTAGTGAAAGCCAAAGGTCTTCCATCTTACATGATGACTGCTCCAATTCCTTTCGCTAAGGCATCACACTCTAGGACAAAAGTCTTGGTGAATTCGGGCAGTGCTAGAACAAGAGTTGTGCACATAACCTCTTTCTTGGCTTGGAAGGATTGATTAAATGTGGGATTCCAACTGAAGTCATTATTTTTAAGGAGAGTAGTAAGAAGAGCGTAATTTTACCATAATTCTGAACAAACTTGTGATAATATCCCATTAAACCCAGTAAACTATGAAAAATTTTGAGATTTTTAGGGTGCGGTCAATCCTTCATAGCTTCAACTTTCTGAGGATCCACACATACACCATCCTTTCCAACAATATGACCAAGGTACTCTACTTTAGAGGCTCCAAAAGCACATTTGTACTGTTTGAGAAACATTTAGTGCTTAGATAGTAAGTGCAGGACTTGATCCACATGGGTGAGATGGGATTGCCAAGTTTTACTATAGATGAAGATACCATCAAAGAAAATTAATATAGAATGATGGAGGAAAGGACATAATACATGATTCCTGAGACTTTGAAGGTGCATTACATAGGCCAAAGGGCATGACCAAGAACTCATAGTGACCCTCATAAGTGTGAAAGGAAGTTTTGGGAATATTTTCCTCTTTCATACATATCCAGTGGTAGCTAGAATGGAGATCAAGTTTGGTAAAGTACCAAGCACCACTAAATTCATCCAAAAGGTTATCAATGACAGGAATGGGGAATTTTTCTTTGATTGTGATTTTGTTGAGGGTGATGAAATCAAGACACATGTGACACATGCCTTCTTTCTTAAGTACCATGAATATAGGATAATAATAAGGGTTGGTACTAGGATGAATAACACCCGCCTCTAGCAATTCCTAAACAATTTTCTCAATTTCATTTTTCTAGGAAAAGGGGTGATGATAAGGGTGAGCATTGGGAGGAATACTGCTAGGGACTGGGGGAATGGAATGATCATGTGTGCCATGAGAAGGAGGAATTCCTTGGGGAGTGTTAAAAATAGAGTGGCGTTGGGATACCATAGATTAGAGGTCAATATGCACAATAGGGAAGGGGGTATCAACTGCTTGAATGGAATGGAGTTGGGAAATAATTCTAGAATGACCTTTTTTAATAGATTTTCAATGGGAACTGACGATCTCAAGGGAGCTTGTTGTGATTCCTTGGAACTTATATTGTTGTCTGTCCTGTTGGAATTGCATGGTTAAGTCCTTAAAATCCATGGTGATGGGGTCTAGTGTGCGTAGCCATTCAACACCAAGCACAATGTCACAACATCCCATATTGATATAAATCATATGATTTTTCAAGTGGTACTGACCAATTTGTATGTGCACATTTCCACAACACCCACCACATTTCATGGAACTGCCATTTGCAATCATGGTTTGAAAATTGTTGACTACATGAATATAACACCTTCTTTTATTTGCATTTTATGGGATGTTCCATAACCAATTTGGCTTGTATCTCTCCTCCAATGGGTTTACCTACTCGATACCTTTCCAATGAGGTATCCTAGGGCTGATTTGGACTCATGTAGCTCAAGATATGGCCATATGCATTCAACACTCAATAACCTTTGATCTGCCCATGGGGGAATATGAACCATCGATCCATTATACCACATGCATTAGATAATTCAAGATTGAAAATTTTATACGGTTTTTGGCCCCCTTACTTAGTCTTTGTGTGAAAATAAAAGAGGCATAGTGTTGGATAAGAAGTTTTGGATATAATTTTGGAGAAAAATCTAAGTTTAAAGAAAGGGAGTAGAAGGAAGAAAGAGCGTAGAAGGAAGAAATTGGACAGGAGGAAATTGCACATAATGAAGAAAGCATGCAGAAGGGAACAAAAGGACGGATAGCATGAAGGAAGGAGACAACACGTGTACAGAAGGATAGAGAAAGCGAGCAAGAGAAGGAAGCACAAAAGGATGACGGTGCAACTTTCCAGAAATAGAAGATAAACAGAAAAGTTGTATAAAGAACGAGAACTAAAATAAGGAAAAGATCCAGTTACCTAAAGTTGGCCATGCCATGCACTGTAATAGGTTATTTTGGGATAGATAATAATAGGGTTTTAAGCCCTAGATTTTGGGTATAAATATGTAACATGATTGGGAGATTAGTGTGCGTAGAATGGAATCAATGTTATGAAAATATCATGAATGTAATAGACGGTTAGTAAGAAATAAGATGAATAAAGAAGGATTTTAGAGAGGATATTGTGTCTTGTGTCTTTACTTGTCTATATGCGTTTATGAATGATGATATACTTCATAGAATGGATTTAATCTATGGATTGATTATGTTGCAATGTTCATGTATGTATGTGATAATCTAGGTAATAATCAAGAACACACTTAAGATAAAGGATAAGGAACAATGATTCACACCTCTGCCTCCCTTTCCCTTACTACTGCAAAAACCTGGTTCTTGCAGCCCCAATAGATAGCTTGGGTGAGACTTCATCTGTGTAATAAGGTGATGCCTAAAGGGTCGGTGTCTTGAGGGTTTGTTGGTCATATTTTAACCAAACCTTGGTTCTTACAACCTGTGCGTAGACCAGGCTTATCCCAACAAATGGTTTCGTTGTCGGGACCAAGAAATTGCGATTAAGGGAATGTTTTGGAGGCCGAATAAAAAGGAAATCAGAGATTGGTTGGAATGAAAAGAAAAAGAATTTGTGTGACAAGAGAACAAGAACCCTCGAATGAGTGACAAACAATGGATGAAAAAGTATGTGTTCATAGACTTGCATGCAATTTTCTTTGGAGAATTTCCAGAAATTTTGAAAGAATGGCTATAAAGATTGGTTGAGAAGATAGGAAGGTTTAGTGTTGCAACGCCAAAGAATTGGACTCCTGAATTGATAAAATAGTTGAATCTGGTAAGTAACCCAACTACTCAAGCAATTTATTTTTGGTTAGATAGTGTATTAGGGGGTTATATTAAAAACTTTGTAGTAGATTGCATTCAATCATATAGTGTTGCAGAAATAATTTTTTTCAAAGGACCGCATGGTAGGTTCTTGAAATCATTAAATATGTGGATAAATATGTTGTTAGGTGAAAAAAATGTGATGATTAAGAAGTCTGGTGGCTAAAGGGGCTTCACGCATATAGGGGGAGCTAGAGGATGACAGGGGAATTGTACGAGAGAAGGAAACAATGAACAAGGAAGGAAGAGACTGAGGATGCGAGAAGGAAGAATACCAGAGCAAGAGTACGATTTTGGAGAATTGTACAAAGGAAGTAGGTATAAGAGGAAAAAGACTAGGGATGGGAGAGAAGAGCAGCATAGTGAGCCAAAAGAAAGTGAACCTTGCACACAAATATGAATAATGGAGATGCCATATGGAGGACAAAAAGAAGAAGAATCTCAATCCATTCCAGTAATAGAGGAACCCATAATTCCTACTCAGAAATGATCCTTTGTTGAGTCCATGAACCCGTGTGCATCACCACAGTCGGAGATAACAGCTAAAGACTTGTCAAAATCCATCATAGTTAGTCAAGGATTACAGAGTAGTAGTAGTCAGAATAGTGGGAGTAGTATGCAAAGTCAAAATTAGAGTCCACCAACATCATCAAGAGGAGGGAATAAAAAAACCAACATGAAGGGAATAGACAATACACTTAGACTTCATGAATTCAAGGGAGTAGGATCAGAGGATCCAGAACAACATTTGCTTGTTTACGAAACAATTTGGGTCGCTAAAAACATATAATATGATGTCGTAAAAATTGTGTAGTTAGCAACAAAATTTAGAGGTCGTGTGTTGGTATGGTAAATGAAATTATAGAGAATTGCGCCTACACGATAGGACAGGACCTTGGAAGAGATAAATAAAGTGCTACTGAAGGAGTTCAAAAATCCAAATTCAGAATCACGGTACATCACCAAACTGAAAGAGATCAAACATGTACAAACATAGTCTATATGGGATTACAATCAACTCTTTAAGGATGTAATGGGGAGACCGACATTCCAAATTCCGGATCAACAACATCAAGAGTGGTTTATTGTTGGAATTATACCACACATTCAAAGGCCTTTGATTCAACAGAAGGTTACATTGCAACCCGAGGCACTAGAAATTGAAATGAAACTAGAATCATCACCGACAGTAGACACGAGAGGAATGAGACAAGTTTAAACGTAGTTGGTTTCATTAACAATCCAATTGGTTGAGCTTACCAAGGGAAGGGAAAAATGAGAACATGTTTGGTGTATGAAGTGCAGGACATAAGGTCATCACAAGGACAAACGCCCATCATTCGCGCAGTATTTGGTATCTGGAGAATCAAATCCACTACCTGGAGGAGGATACCACGAGATCTGTAAGAAATGGGGCCATAATCCCACTGAGTGTCCATTACTCCAAAAATATCAGAGTACTCCAAATAATTTGTCTTGCAATTTTTGCAAGTCAGTTGGGAATGAAGAGAAGGAATGTCGCGCATTCAACTTACTAAGAGACTTGAGAGTGCACATCAGATATATATAGGATCCAGGAAGAGAATACCAACATAGATGGGAATAGCGTACAATATAATGGTCAACAAGATTTTAATCAGGGGAACAGAGAAAATTTTGGCAGAGGCCGAGGTAGAGGGAATTTTGGTAGAGGAGGACGAGGACCGATTATATGTTATAACTGTAAGCAACTTGGAAACTTGGAACGAGATTTCCAGAACCCATGTACCATGTGCACATATTGCAAAGCATTAGATCATGCAACGAAGGACTGCCCCCAAGTAGTTTCGAAATGGCAGGCTAGAAGCAACCCAAACCAAAATCAGCATCAGAATCAGAATGTGTATATGATATTAGTTGAAAGACGTAGTGAAGGACAAAAAATTGCAGTTGTTACTCATGGAGGAGCTCGGACAATCATAAATATGGCAACTCAAGGAAACAAAATAAAGAAATGGGTAAGAAAGTTAGCAAGGCCTATGCCAACATTCAATCCATAGTAGGAAAAAGAGACATACCAGAGCACAAGAAAGGAAATACTTGAACCACATGGGGAAGCATCAACAACATCGCTACCTCATATAGAAGACCCAATGGTACCTAAAAAGTCAAGTGCACAAGTAAGTACACTAACTGAATTCTTAAAGAGTTGTGTATAATTGATGAAGGGTAGAAATACACTCAATATATTACATAACATGATTGATCACTGTGCAAAAGGAAGGGACACCCCTGTCACACAGAGAATGGTAAATCAGGTACTATGTACGAAGAGAACCAACATGGAATTCAGGTTTAATGTGCAGATTGGGGAGTACGATGTGGATAATGTTATTATAGATTTAGGATAGGATGTGAATGTACTATCTAAGAAGACATGGGAGATTATTGGGGAACCTGAGATAATATGGTCCCTTGTTCAGTTAAGGCTCGCGAATAAACATAAGATAGTCCCGATTGGGCGACTAACAGGAATACCTATGATCATAGATGGGGTGCGCATCATGAAAAAAATTGAATTTATTGAGATCGTATACAATAATCAACCATATCCATCCTTAATGGGATTGGAATGGGTAATCTATAATCAGAAAATCATTAACTTGAAAAGGAAAGAGATGATATTCGAGGCTGGGGATATAAAATTTAATGCACCTTTGGACCCATCAAAAGGGAAGAGATACACAAAGTCAATAAGAGAAAGTGACATGGAAAATTTATATAATATGACTGCGTAGATGGAGGATTATGTCGACCCAACAACAGATGTTGTGGTAAGTTGGAGAAGTATTTGTTCATGTGCATCAGATTTAGAAGTTGGTCTAGAGAATTGGTAGTAGAGGATTCATGAAGTATTGACTAGATGATGTGTGTGTATAAATCAATCCTTGTGATGGATTGGTGTTGGTTGTGGAGCCTGATTATCTTCCTGATTTAGAGGTCTTTTACTTTCAGCCATGTTTATACCCCATGAAGTATTTACACCCCAGAAGTATGTACACTCTTCCATGCGGGGGAGTACAGAGAGGGGGTACCCCCTCTGCGGGGTCCGGGGGGGCTATCCCCCTGGCTGGGGGGTCTGGAGGCAAGCGAGCCCCTGAAGCAAAAATTGCCTTGTAAAAGTATATTGTAATTTCATTGTAAATCTAGACCGTTCATTATAAGGTCGCAGATCTAACGATAGAGATTATGTTAGGGTTTTTTTTCCCTAGAAGGCAACCCTCTTTTATGAGGG
>ML779849.1:78577-92425 GCA_009831015.1 Picea engelmannii | reverse complement strand
TTGGTCTTCAAGAATGAAGATGAAGATGAGAAATTTTCCAGGTCCAAGAAGGTTCAGATTCCAACATATACAACAGTGGTGGAGTTGTTGAGATCAGTCTCCAAGTGGGAGATTGTTGGTTGTGGAGCCTGATTATCTTCCTGGTTTAGAGGTCTTTTACTTTCAGCCGTGTTTATACCCCATGAAGTATTTACACCCCAGAAGTATGTAAAATCTTCCACATGGGGTAGTGCAGAGAGGGGGTACCCTCTCTGCGGGGTCCGGGGGGGCTATCCCCCCGGCTGGGGGGTTTGGGGGCAAGCAGGCCCCCAGCGGGGGTTCGGGGGCGAATCCCCCAAAACAAAAATTGCCTTGTAAAAGTATATTGTAATTTCATTGTAAATTTGGACCGTTCATTATAAGGTCGCAGATCTAACGATAGAGATTATGTTAGGGTTTTTTTGCCCTAGAAGGCAACCCTCTTTTATGAGGGAAATTTATTGCGGCTATGTATGTTGGTGAGTATTGTATTCTGAGAGAGGAGACTGTGAGAGAAAGAAGAGGAAGTTACATCGAGTTTTGCTGTAGGTTTTATCCCTTCATTTTGCTGGATAATAATAAAGAAAGGACCTGGCAATTTCTTTGGTGGATGTAGCCCACACTGGGTGAACCACGTAAATCTGTGTCTCTCTTGTATTGTGTATCTTCTGTGTTTTGTTTCCGCATTTGTTTTATTTTATTGCTCCATAGTCCTGTTTTTCTAACAATTGGCACAGAGCTATGTGACACCCAAGTACGATGGAATAAATGAGATTGATATGTTTATAAAATCATTTGAGTTACAGGTACCTGAACACCATAGGCTCTTTGCACTGGATTTCATCTTAAAAGAAACCCCAACTAGATGGTGGGTCGCGCACAGAAAGGGAATGGAGGACTGAGAACAATGTAGTACATTTATGCAGATATGCTTTGGGCTAGAGGAAGAAGAAGGTGCGTAGAAATACACAGGAGAGGGTGACCTAACGAGTCACATAAACAGATGTAGAACTTTATGGTGCTCAAAATCATCGACAAAGTGGATGCATCGATTAATACACATGTTGGATACAATTCCGAGGAATTGGTATTTAGAATTGGAGATGCGCAGCGAGACAAAAAAATGAAAAGGATTGGTCCAGAGATTTGAAATCACATTTTCATTTGAACATGAAGCCCCCTCCATACATTCAACACTACAGGCCATCCTAACAAAGATCTTCTCGATGGTAGAATCGATGGAAGAAGTACCCTTAGACAGTGTGCACAAAGACAAGATGATAGTCCAGAAGCTATTGGAATGTTATAATGTCACTGAGGAATAATATGAGGAAGGTGATCTCAGGAATGTGTAGGTACCATAGATAGAAGGAACACGTGTAGTATAAGGGCCATAACTTGTATCTGTCGCATACACACAACCTATAAAGACAAATAAAGTCAACATTGGGAGGACGAAGAATCCTAAGTTTGCATAGATAGGAGACTATTGGAACGATGAGACAATTGAGAAGGTGGTAGAATTATTATGGGAATATCAAGACTTATTTCCAACCACATTCTCTGAGATGAAAGGGATAGCAGGAGATTTAGGCGAGATGAAGATTCCACTGAAACCTGGAGCCAAGCCAATACGACAGAGACCCTACATATTGAACCTGAGGTATAAGGAGAAGGTGAAGGATGAAATAGACAGGATGTTAGACGCAAGAGTTATTGAACCAATAGAAGAGTCTAAGTGGATTATCCCAATGGTGGTGCATGACAAGAAGACCATAGGAATTCAGATCTGCATGGATCTAAGGAAGTTTAATGATGCATACTTACATGACCCATTCCCAACACCATTCAGGGATGAAGTACTGGAGAATTTAGGAGGTCAAGAAATGTATTCATTTACAGATGGATGCTCTCGATACCATCATATACAAATTGCACAGGAGGATAGACACAAAACCACATTTGTGACAGAATGGGGCAGTTATCAGTACACGTTGATGCCAAATGGATTGAAGAATGCCCCTGCAATATTTTTTAGAGTGGTGGTGGAAACATTCAAGGAGTTCATCCATAAATTTTTGGAAGTTTATTTAGATGATTGGACAATGTTCAATTTATTGTAGGATCATATAGAAGTACTTCAGCTTATGTTAGATTGATGCAGACAATGTCATATTTCGCTAAACTTGAAGACATGTATATTTTTTGCACCATTTGGAATTATACTAGGACATGTAGTATGAAAACAAGGCCTATTGGTTGACCTATCCAAGCTCACATTTATTCTGGATTTGGTGCCTCCGACATCAGTCAGACAACTAAGAGAAACTTTCGGCCATACATGATATTACATGAAATTTATCAAAGGATATGTGTAGATTACAACACCCATGGAAAAATTACTGAAGAAGGAAGACAAGTTCCAATGGAATGAGGAATACCAGAAGGGGTTGGACACGTTAAAACAAAGACTGGTCACCACACCCATTTTAATATTTCCATACTGGAACAAGGAGTTCCATGTCCATGTTGTTGCATCATCCATTACACTGGGCGAAGTACTCTCACACCGAGGATAAGGAGACATCGACCATCTGATTGCATTTGAAAATATGAAGCTATCTATATCAAAAACAAATTATACCACTACAGAACATGAAGGCTTGTCCATGGTTTATGCGCTCCAGAAGTTATGACATTATTTACTTGGGTCTCACTTCAAAATGTACACAAATCATACTTCATTAAAGTAATTAGCCAATAAACATATCTTAGGAGGAAGAATATGCAGATGGTTGTTACTATTTCAGGAATATGACTTTGAGATCATAGTAAATCCAGGGAAGTTGAATGTGTTGTTCCTGAGATTGATTCTAAGGATCAAAGAATAATGTCAGGCATCGAAGGTTTTAAAAGAAATATTTTAATGAGTTCTTTTTCTACCTTCAGTTTTATGAGAAATGATCTTTAAATGAAATTAATAATAGGACAATACAGAGGTCGTATCTCGTTATCTGAGTCACAATTATAATATCAAATGACGTAGAAGGAGTTACAAAACCGTTAAACAAAGTTAGGTATCAATTGCAGATAAGTCTCACCTTGTTTGCAGTAGAAGAAAAGTAGAAGACACACCCTTGAAAAGGATATAAGATGCATTAATTCACGCAGATCACAGGTCTTGTTTTACTCACAGAAAAAACAGAGGAAAGGTTGTTTACTGAATGAACTCATGGTATGATATGATCACAATAGATGTAATACTAAATTGTGACCAATCACTCTTCAATAATTACAGAAAGAAATTTGGGGAAATGGAAACACAGAGGAAACACATAACTCAAATTGAATGAAACTTAGAATCTCTATATGCACTTGTATTAATACTCAAAACGAGAGTTTCTCTATTACATTAGGCGAGAATCAACCTTGAATAGATCTTAAATCTATGTATTTATACAAAATCTGTCACAACTGAAAACCATTGGACTTCTTACAATATTTAACTAAAAATAACTTACATCTGAATAAAACAACGTGTAAATTTTGAGGAGTTTCGCTGGTGCTTTCCTCTGTCTCTTCGTTTGTTGGTAGAAGCACTCCTTTTCTTTAGTCCTTTGTGCTGGGTGCACGTCATTAAGGCCACCTTAATCATTTGGCATACTGTCTTGGAAGTTTTAATTTTGTTGCCATCTGTCCCTTCAGATGTGTATAGCAGGGCAATGAATTACAGTCGAGGTCATAGGGGAAGGATAATAAGATGAACAACATAGTGTTGGATCATCAAGGGATGGATAAAGGTCATAGGGAAAAGTAACTGCCTATGGAAAGAATGATGAGGGAACAAGTGTCCGATGATGAGGTGGGATGAGTTGAGTTTAGAATGCAGATAGTAGGGATAGACGAGGTAAGTGATTGTTGGAAGGTGAAAGGTAGAGAGGGTGGAAGGGATGGACACTGTGCATGTTTTCTCATTTTCTCCTAGTTTCACTTACTTTTCCCAGTTCAAGGCATTGCGTGCATCTATCCATAAATGCTATACAAACCTGGAAGGCTCGATCCACTCATTTATTTTGAAGGCAAACAATTTCTTCTGTATTTGGGGCAGATTTTCCTTAATCTTGTTTACTTCTTGTACTGTGGCCTGGAACCGCAAACTTGGGTCAACCAACCATTCATTGATTTTTTGAAGATCGATTTCGATCATTTCTTAGATGGCTACCTGAATAGCTTCCTTTCTCTTTCTGGATCTTTGTTGGTTCATTTCTATCTTAATTTCCCCAGGGCCTTCGATATGTTATTACCCTCAAACTTAATCAACGTTTTGCTCAATGAAGACAATTCCTCTAGAAAAGCCTCTTTCACCTCTCTGGAAAGTTTCTTTCCTTCTCCCATATTTTTTTCTCAGGATTTTAGGGCCATCTCACCTCTTAATTGTTAAGAATAAGAGAGAAGAGGAAAACCAGGGGCATTAGGTTTTTGCTTCAATATGAGAACTTCCTTAAACTTAGACCGAGATGAGAAGGCCTCTTTTCCCTTGACATAGATATCCTTTAGGGAAATGTCCACCGCTTGATAGAATTTATGGATGGCATCTACTTTCAGATAAAGTTCTTGCTGGGCAACTTCTAGCTTCTCATTGATTTCTGATGCTTGAGTTCTAAAGGTCGAAATGTCTCTCTTTGTGCCCTTTATTAGGGTCAATATGGCCTACAACTGTTTTATCAACTTTTCACATTGAGTAACTAGACCTTGGTTAGTTTGCGAACTATGGTGGAGCATCCCAAGGTTATCCTGAAGCTATTTAATTTGTTGTCGATCACTAGCCTTGATTTTCGTGAAACCCTGGTTCATTCTATTTCTGATAGTATTCTCTTTGGCATATATCTGATTTTGCAAGTGTTCTACCAATAGGCACTTATGTCACAGTTTTTCGGTCAAATTGTCCACTGACCATTGATTGGTAGTGGAAAAATCCCCTAACAAATCTGCAACTTCCTTTGCAAATTTTGGACCATCTTGGTCATTCCCGTCATACACCAGTCTTTTCCTTTTATTTATGACTCCATCCTTTTGGTGAGATTCTCTTTCACGATGGATTTTCATTTCTCACTAAAGAAGAAATCAGAAGGAGGCATCTCTTCGGGCAATATGGGAGTAAGATCATGCACAAAAGTGATTTCAAGAATTAGGATTTTCGAAGCTGATCTGTAGAGGGGTTAACGATGCAATGGGAGAGGAAATTTCGGTGGAAGGTTGTTGTCCTGTTGTATTTTGGGTGCCAATGGGATTTGTTGGTGTTTAATGAGAGACAATTTGTCCTGGATTCATGAAGGCCTCGAACCGTGTTGTCACCTGTGGATCATTTAGTCCTGATAGTGATGTTCTTATCTTATGAAATAATACCTTTGGGCTTTTGGGGACCTTTTCGGCTTTGGGTTTAGTGGATGAGCCTGGCTCAAATCCTATAGAATTAGCTTCATGTGAAGGAGGTGTGACTATTGACTCACCTTGCAGTATCTTTGGTAGACTATTTCGCCTGTGTTTCTGAAAGCTAAGGAAACTAGCTTGTTGGTTTGGGGGTAGGGTCAGGAATCTGTTTTGGACTTCCTCATATGATCTAACTCCCCTGAATATTTCATTATATGGGGAATTCTCATGCATGTACTGCTTCATGTTGAACTAAGCCATATGGTTTTCCACTATCTTATGTGGATCATGCTTCTTGAACTCGTTGTCAACCAATTTGACGTCCTCTAGGGTTGCGACCTCAACTTTAGAGTGGCCAAAATCTAATAATGTAAACATACCAACTTGAATGGGGAAATTCGACCATACATTTTTCCGAGTTTCTTTCAACTCCTTGCTGATACCTCCCGCCACTGTTTGGTATGCCACTTCTCTGCACACTAGCCTATCAGGTGAAAATTGTGGGAGGGCATGAAGAGGAACCGAGCAACAAAAAACTCTGATGTAGGAGAAATTATCCTCAATGAAGCAATCTGTGAGCTTGCTGAGGTTTCCCATAATCCTCTCTAAAATTCAGGGAGATGGGTGACCATAAATGGCTATGTGAATACTACGACATTGTGATAGATTTCATAAAATAAATCCTTGGTTTTCTCCTCTCATAACTTGGATTGATAAAAATGAATAGGCTCAGAACTGGCCGGAGTCCAATTCTAGTTCATCGGGGGAAAAGGGGTCATGAAGAAGATGACATCCATAACATAGGCAGACATGTAAAAAGGGGCAGGCTGCCCTTTTGATTTCATTGTTTTGTAATCACCGATTTCCTTGGCCAAATTATCCGACAACATTTTGGCCCAATTGAAAGTGTAACCTTTGGCTACCTCATTCATGATGGATACCCATTCCACTGAGAAATGTGTAGGGCTCTTCTTCTCGAACATGTGACAGAGAATCATGGCTACATACAACATATGAGCGTTTAATATGATGTGGCATACGTACCATGAGTGTCGATTATGAATTTCTCCAGATGTCCCCACCAGGTCCTGATTATATCATGACTGCTCCTGGAGTATTGGACACATTCTTTTCTCTCGAAATCTAGATGGAATGCGGCATTGTAAGTATATTTAGGAGTAGGCACGAGTTTATACATTACCTGTATATGTTCTGGTCGGAAAGAGCCGATGAGAACTTACTGGTCGTTGGTGATTCTCTTGGTCTGGATGTCAACATGTTCCAAGGCTCGGCTTATCATATCATTGTAAGGCATGATTCTCTGTCGTGCAACTATCTTGTGAAGCTCCTACTATGCTATATGTCTAATCATAGCTGCATAAGAGTCATCATCTTCTTCGACGAATTCTTCTAGATAGTTGATGATTTCACATTCCAGGATCTAAAAAACTTGTGTCCAAGTTTTAATGGTGTCTGTGACTCACGAAGTAGTGTCTGAAAAAATGTATGCATTTGGGTTTGAATCTTCTCCCACGACATCAAGATTCTTTGCCATTTTTCATGGTGCCATAATATTCACAGAAACAGAGTGAGCTTACCTATTACAGGGGGGTGTTTGAGTTCTTCAATAGATAAAACTTCTAATTGCGAAAGGTGAAAATGATTTTGAAATTGAAGTGCTTTTATTCAAACCAGAGTTCATTGATCTTCGTATAGCCTCACTGACAAGGAATTTATTACCCTCAATGGAATTAACTACCCGGTGATCCGTAATCTTTTTTCGAAATTATTATCTTTAATCGATCATAAATGCCATCAATAATTCGATGGTTTGCGTTCGAGAGCTTTGAATGTGACAGGGCGTAAACCTCACGAATCCCGAATCTGCGGAGGGGTTAATCTTTGAATAATAGATTTTAAACCTTAATTAATCATGTTTAAAACATTGAATTAACTTCAAGTTTTTCGGAAGTTTGGACTTCGGGGGGTTTCGAAAATGACACAAGAGAGATTTCCTGAAATCTGAAACTACGAAGTAAATAATTACGAGTAATCTTCCTTAAGTCTTAATTAATTGTGTTTAACTTCTGTTATTAAATGTTTTATTAATTCATTTTTACTCTTTGAAATGTCCAATGCTTCAACATTTTGAAACTTCGGTGATTTGTGAACTCACTCTTTGTTAAACTCTCAAAGGGCCATCCCCCAGAGTGACGTGACAGATATGACATCATTCTGGATGACGTGTCAAGGAAAGAGAGGTGCCATGTGTCACCCGAGAGCATGTGAATCATCCAATGAAAACTTCAAAAATAAGTGCCATGTGTTAGGTTATGAAAGATTTAAAAGACACGTGTCCTATGACTCGTGTTCGTGAGTTATTTAGGGCTTATCATGAGCTATTATTTTTGGGTTTCAGAGCTTCAAGGTTTTTATCGTTTAGACTTATGAGAACATCCAAAGCGCGGTGCTCCAAAGTGACTATTAGGGGCTTATTCTTTAAAACCTAGGCGGCTCCATAACTTCAGAGACTATTAGGATCATTTGATCAAATTAAGGGAACTCATCAATGGTGGATAATGTGCACGCATTATTATTAAATGACAACCAATGAATTTGATTTAAAATTGAAAGGCCATTTTGTGTAAAATTTTATTCTTAAGAGGTGAAAACTATAAAACTCAAAAGTTCAAAATTGTGTGTGTTCCAACATAGGCTCCATCTGGGGATTCTGGATCCCTGTGAGGCGCGAAAGAACAATAGACCAAGTGCCTTTATTGGGTAAATGGATTCATTATTGCTTTTTTGAAAAAACATTTTCCCGTTTTATTCAAGAATTAATCATTCATAGGAGAACGTACTTAACCAAATCTCTAGAACCTTCAAAACATACTCAATTATTTTCTCTTAAGTCAGGCTATTTAAATTTTCCTTTTCTTAAAACTGATTCGAGAATTGTTTAAGATAATAAAAATAGATTTAACTTAAATATCAGACTTCGACTGACTTTGTTTGCATCAAGGTTAAGAAGATGTAACAATTTATTTTAGGGAGTCCCTAGTTGGTTCAGAGTGTAAATATCACCGAAAAGAGAACTAGAAGACATAGTATGTTATATGGATATGTATGACAGCCTTACAGATATCATAGATATTGATTCACTGCCAGCGAGCCTATTCAGTACCCCGGTTAGCTTATCCACTTCTCCCATTGAATTTCCTTTCACCACTTCAATCAGTAATTTTGTACTTTACTGAGATGAGGGCAATCATTATATGAATTTCCTTTCATCATCTCTTTTGGACTAGATGGGGGAAATCAAATTATGAATTTCCTTTCACCATATGTATTATATTTTAACATTTTGAAGTGGGGGCAATCAATTTGTATGTATCATACAAGGGATGATATCTGTTTAAATTTTTTGAAAAGAAGGTCTGTCAACGATTTTGAGAATACTCTCAAACTAACTCTCTTCCAATTTTCAATCACCTTCGCATATAGGGGAGAAATTTACGGGAATATTAATCTTTTCAGGTATCAACCTTGAGAGAATTAGTCAATTTAAAGTCTGATAAAAGAGCTAAAATTATTAGGATTATCCTAGACATATTTTTTCAATTGAAATCAAAGGAAGATAAAGATTTTCGCCTAACCTTGTTTTAAAAATATGTTTTTGAGTTCTCAAAGTCAAGGTGAGCTTCTTTCTCTTTATTAAGATTAAGCAAGGATAAAGGAAATCCGAAGTGGATAAGAACTTGGGGATAGACAATAGTAACCAAATGAGGATTCAGAAGACCTGACACAAAAATCCCAATCCCACATAAGTTTGTGTATTTAATTCATACTTCCTTCTAGCTTGTTTATTATTATTTTATTTTTAATTCAGAGATGGATTTAGAATTTATCAATATGACCCTTTAAGATGTAATTTTATACTTCTATGATTTTTAGGTCGGGTGACAATATTATTACGAGTGAAACTTCCTTCCCATTTATTTCAAATAATTCCTTAAAAAATCTTATTTGGACTAGAAAGGTAGGAACTCATACCTCATTTTCCTTTTGAACTTTCAATCAGGAAGATCATTAATTCATCACCTATTTTGAGAGAAATTGAATGTTTGAAAAATGAGTGTTGGGTTCTTATTCATCCTCACCTCTCATTTAACAAGATATATTCTACACAGGAATGGAATGCGAAATGTTAGAAAATTCCGTAGAATAGAGATGGTATGTGATACATATGTTTTTATATTTTGTTTTGATGATGTTAAGTAAACATGATTTATCGAAAATATTCACAACAAATGATCAAATGACTTGTATAATTTACAAAAGAAAAGAAAAAAATTGTAAATTGAAAAAGTGAATGTCAATCCAAAACAATATATACAATGGAAATTTGAAATATGACTATTGCATTAAATGTTTTAAGTAATGCCCGTTGATAGGAGCGTCAATAATTTCTCCACCAAGATTTTCTAGTAAGAAAGAGTTTTTTCCTTCAGCAGCCACAATTTTGAATTGTCCGAACCAGAGATTATCGAACTTGCCATGTTTCCTTGCATCTTCTTTTCTAGCCTCCCACTTTAAAACTAGATCACCAGGAAGAAATGTCTTGTATTTATCTTTTTTATCGAAAAGGGCCTTCATATTATCCCAGTACTTTTGAAGTTTATCATATACTTCCACTCTATTATTCTGAACTTCGACGATTTGATTCATCCTTCTCGTAACATCGTTTGTCTTTTCATTTGTATCCTGCCAGAGTTTTATCACAGGAAGAACAAAATTGATAGGAAGGACAATGTCAGTACCATAAACCAATTGAAAAGGGGAAATACCTATCGATTTCTTGGTGTCGATTCAGTTCACCCATAGGGCATACTTTAGGTGGATGGGCCAATATTTTTTATTTTCTGTGAACACTTTTTTTATTATAGTCATCAGGCTCTTGTTAGACGATTCGGCCAACCCATTTCCCTGAGGATAATAGGCTGTAGAATGACCTAAAACAATATTGTATTTCTGGTAGAAATTGATCATTGCCATAGACTTAAAAGCTTGAGCGTTGTCATTGACTATTTTCCGAGGACAACCAAATCTCGATAGGATGTTTTTTTCCAAGAAGTTTATTACTACCAAATCCATAGAATTCCGAGTTGGAATGGCTTCAACCCATTTCATGAAGTAATCGGTAGCGGTTAGAATCCATCTATGTTGAACACTTGATTGTAGATGGATTTCTCCAATGAATTCTAGGCCCCATTTTTGAAAAGGAGCTTCATCTTTTACTGGTATTAAAGGTAGGGTAACAGTTGGCACGAATTGCAGGCTCTAACCCTTGTATTCAAATTAGTAAATAACTTTGGCCAATAGTATCTAGCCCTTAAAATATTGTAAGTTGTCGCTCTCCAGGCATGATTCCCCCCACATATTTCTTCATGGAATTTGTCAATGACTCCTTCTGTTTCAACTTCTGTCAGGCAACATAACAAGAAACCTAGAGGATCTTTCTAGTACAACTTGTCATCAACAATGCAGTATTTAATCGCATGTAGGTTTAAATTAATTTCTTTTGAAGGAGTCATGTTATTTGGGAATTGAAGAGTAAGGAGGTATGCGAAAATATCATGGTACTAGGTAGAGGAAGAAAAATTATCTTTAATCTGAATCATAGGTGCCCGATCATCAATTTCCTCTATATCCAAGAGAGAGTTGTGTGATTCGAGGTTATTTATTTCGAGTGCCTTGAAATTTGATTCGGCTAACAACCTCGCCAGAACTTGACCTTTGGCTAGCTTAGTCGGTTTCACTTCTAGATAAAACTCTTGAATTTCAGCCAACCATCTCCCTCTTCTTCCATCACTATCTGGCTGAACCAAGATATCCTTAATAGCGTTCGTTGGCACATAGGTGATTATTTTGGAGTGCAGGACATACGTTCTGAAAGATTTGAGAGGCTTCACCATTGCATAAGCTTGTTTTTCAAGTATATCATATCTTAATTCTACATCCCTGAGGCTTTTTCTGAAGAAGGCTATTGGTTGTTCGAACCCTTCTTCGTTCTTTTGAAGGAGTACTACTGCAACAATATGTTCAAAAGAAAATGAGAAGATTATTAATTCCTTTGTATAGTCCAGACTTGCTAGCACTGGTGCTTCCCCTATAACTTTCTTGACACGCTCGAAAGATGCTTTGGATTATGCAATCCATTTTACTCTGTTGTCCTTCTTCAACATATCTATAATCATTTTGATTATTTCAGCAAAGTTGGGAATAAATCTTCTCAAAAAGTTGATATTTCCTAAAAATGATTAAATTTATTTTATGTTTCTAGGGATATTAATCATGTCAATAGCCTCAACTCACTTAGGATCAACTTTGATTCCTTCTTTAGACACTATATGGCCTAAAAGATTACCTTCTTGCATAGCAAAATGTGATTTCTTGGGATTAAGAGACAAACCAAATTTTCTGCATTTCTTGAAGGTCTATCTGAGGTGCAACAAATGTTTTGAATCAGAATTGGAAAAAACCGTCAAATCAACTAGATAACTAACAACAAATTTTTCTCTCTCACTGATGAACACGATAGCCATCGCTCTCTAGAAATTAGCTCCTGCATTCATTAAACCAAAGGACATTTTATCGTACATAAAGGTTCCCCATGGAGTGGTAAACACAATCTTTTCTTTGTCGTCTTCATGAACAATGATATGATTATATCCGAAAAACCCATCAATCATGGAAATCTTGTTATCCCCTACAACCTTCTCTAGAACATGGTCCATCTTTGGGAGCGGGTAGTTATCTTTAATAGATGACCAGTTTAAGTTTAAAAAATCAACGTAGAGTCTTATTTTGCCATTTGTTTTTCTAACGAGGACCAGATTGGCTACCCATTCAGAGTATCTGAGTGGAATGATGATTTTTTCATAGAGGAGATTCTTAACTTCCCTTTCTATCACTGGCAGAATAATAGGGTTTATCTGTCTAAGCTTCTTCCTGAAAGGTTTAATACCATGGTTTAAAGGAATCTTGTGTTCAATAACAGAGGTATCGTAAGTTTTTAGATCATCATATGACCATGCAAAGACATATTTGTACTTACTCTTCATTTGGGCCGGAAGGTATTTTGATATTTTGACCATTTTGGGATCTTCATTAGTTCCTACATTATAGTCTTCAAACTCTTCGGGTTGATGTTGTAAGGTATACTTTAAAGGTATGTCATCTTGGTCAAAAAGCCTTTCTAAGGGGATCATGCCTCTGGGAATCTAATTTTTCTTAAGAAAGAGCATGTGGTGATTTGCAATCTTATCTTGGAATTTCTTCGGGTTCTCCCCTTCTTGCATAATCCAAACAGGATCATTCTATTTTTCCTGATTTATGTGAGTTTCAGAAAACTCGTCAATCATTTCCAGAAACTGTTTGATTTTTTCGTCATCTTCAAACACTTTCTAGTGTTGAACATTGTTCGGGATCAAAGGTCTATGTCTCATCTCGATGTGATATTTCAGTTTCAAGACAGTAGGCAGTATGAAGGTCGCAACAGTCTTGGCCAAGGAATCAACTTGTTGATTCTCTATCCTGGGAATAGAGTGAAAATTAAAGGATGAGAAGAAATTTTCTATAAGATCCCAGGAACAATTCTTATATGATCTCAATCTTGGATTCTTAGCTTGATACTGTCCTTTTACTTGTTTTAAAATAAGCTCTGCATCACCATAAACTATCATATGTTCGATTTTTAACTTCCTTGCAGCTTCTAATCCTAAAAGCAGAGCTTCATATTCATAGACATTATTCGTATAATTAACCTCCCATTGTAATATATAAGAGAAGGGAAAAACATACTCTTCACCCGGTGCCACAAATATAACCCCAACTCCTGCTCCTTAGCAGGATGAGGAACCATCGAAGAACATTTTCCACATTCATTCTCTAACATTTACATTTTTCTTTGTCATTTCTATTTATTTTATTTTATTCTTCTATACATTCTTCAAAATAATCGTCATCTATAGATAATATACAATTTCCTAAGTCTGTTGGAAGATTGGTTGTTGTCATTGATGTCAACCCTAGTCATGGGTTTTGGACCGCAAGATTGATAAAGGTATTTGGACATGAAGGACAATGCACATGCATATACAACACCCATGAATGGATAGTATACATCATGTTGTTTCCGGTGGTATGTGGCACACCATGTCGATCCTCATGGTTGAGGAAAAATGAATTTTTGAATATGACAAAGTGAATTGAAGAAGGAAGTACATGTAGGCCCTGAAGATAATTAAAGAAAATAATTACAAAATAAAAAAGTGTCAGGTCGGCCCTAATGTTAAAATGAAGTGACATAAATGGTATAAATAAACATCATTATACATT
>ML779849.1:31111-68147 GCA_009831015.1 Picea engelmannii | reverse complement strand
CCAAAAAGTCCAAATCTACCTGCCATGTGTCACTCCCTGGAGCCACCACATGTCACCTGTACGGACCTTCCACGTGTCATCTGTACAGACATGCCACGTCAGCGTCCGTACGGACTGTACGGACTGCACAGTCAACAATTTTTTTTTTGCCTGTTTGACTTTTCAGACAGAATGCGATATCTTCTCCATACGGACTCCGTTTGACAAAGTAAATATACCACCAGAATCAGGAAGACGAGACAGACGCAATGGCACAGGTTTTGTCGCATTCCGAGCACTTTTATTTTTGATCATTTTTCAATCCCTATCAGGCTTCTGGATCCGATTTCGGATCATTAGTCTGTGCGCAACGATGTATTTTATATTAATTATGAGATATATATACAAAAGTAGGTGCACTGGCCTTTAACATCTAGGCTCTCTGGCCTAATCAAAACATAAGCATCATAGCTTATAATAACTGGCTCACCAGCCTATAAAACACCGCATATACACAAAGGCTTCCAGGCCTCAATATCGCACGCGATATCCAAGAATGTGCACACTTCATCCTTTTACTGCGCAGTACATGCACACACTATGCCATGAAAGGTGCATACAAAATTATATCAAACAACTCACAAACTTACGTGCATTTGTATTTAAATTTACAATTGGGTTCAGCTTAGGGATATTACAATCCCCTCCCCTTATTTTATGCACTGTCCTCAGTGCATCATGTACTCACATACAACAAAATTTTCAAAAATCCTCAAAAAGATGCGGGTATTCTTCCCGTTTTGCATCCTCATGCTCCCAAGTAGCGTCCTCAGGACCGTACCAGGTTCATTGGACCTTTACAAGCCCTATGGCTCGGTTCCAGAGCTGTTTGATTTTTTGGTCCATAATGCATATCAGATGCACTTGAATAGCACCTTCTTTCTCCACCTGAATCACATTCCAATCAATAACATGATTAGCATCAGGTATATATTTCTTGAGCAAAGATACATGGAATACATTATGAAAAGACATAGATGCAGGAAATGCAATCATATAAGCAACTAGACCAATCCTCTCTAGGATTTCAAACATCCCATAATAGCGAGCTGCCAACTTGGAACAATTTCCCAACTTCAGGGAGCTTATGTTGGCTTTCACTTTCAAGAAAACAAGGTCTCTACTTTAAATTCTCTGTGATTTCTGCCTTTATCAACATATCTTTTCTACCTGTCTTGGGTACCCTTTAAATTTTGTTTTATTTTTATCATTTGCTCCTCCATTTCCCTGAGTAATTCTGGCCCAACCACTACTTTATCTGCTGGGTTATCCCAGCTTACTGGTGTTTGTCACTTTCTTCCATAAAGTGCCTCAAATGAGCTCATATTTAGAGATGCTTGGTACCCATTTTTATAAGCAAACTCTACCAATTGTAGGTAGTCTTCCCATTTTGATGGTTTATCCATCACATACATCCTCAACATGTCTTCAATCACTTGATTCACCCTCTTTGTTTGTCCATCTGATTCTGGATGATAATTTGTACTAAAATTCAAATTTGTTCCAAATCCATTAAATAACCCCTTCCAAAATTTTGAGGTAAATTTTGGATCTCTGTCAGACACAATTGTCTTGAGACACAATTGTCTTGGGTATGCCATGCAATCAAGCAATTTCTCTCATATAAACATCAACAATGTTCTTTGACTTGTGAGTGAGCTTAACTGGAATAAAATGGGTAGCTTTAGTAAGCTTGTCCACCACTACCATGATAGAATCATGTTGCTTGTTTGTTCTGGACAGTTTAGTGATGAAATCCATGGTTACAACTTCCCATTTCCACTTAGGAATGGGTAATGGCTGTAGCAAACCAGCTGGGTGTCTATGCTCATCCTTTACGTTTTGACATTCCAAACATCTGGCAATAAAATCAACAACCTCTTTCTTCATGCCTCACCAATAATATTGTCTTTTGATAGCTTCAATAGTTTTCTGATATCCTGGTTGCCCAACATAAGGCACATTATGCATCTCTCCCAATATCATATTTTTCAATTCCTGAGACTTTGGTACATAAATTATTCCCATGTACAAGAGAATTTCATCATTATCTAGCTTGTATTATTCAATTTTCTGTTGTAATTTACCTTGCTGTAATTTTGCCATTAATTCCTTGTAATGCAAATCTAATTTTGCAGCCTCTAGAGTTATGTCTTTCAAATCTGATTGGTACATGCTAATGGTTTTAGCATGCAATTCATGCACTCTTCTGTTGAGTGCATCAACCACTTTGTTCTCTTTCCCCTTGATATGCTTTATATCAAATTCATATTCACTTAAAAATTCTAACCATCTACTTTGCCTAGCATTTAGAGTTGGCTGATCAAATAAATATTTCAGACCATTGTGGTTTGTTCTCAGCTCAAACATTTTCCCCATGAGGTAGTGTCTCCATTTTCTCAAGGCATGCACTATGGATACTAACTCCAAATCATGAGTGGCATAGTTTCTTTCATGCTCCTTCAACTTCCTTGATTCATAACATATAACAAACCCATTTTGACTGAGGACTCCACCAATCCCTTCTTTACATGCATCTATGCATACAATGAAGTCTTCATTTGGGTCTGCAATCCTTAGTATTGGAGCACTTGCTAATAATTGTTTCAAGTGTTGGAAACTCTTTTCAAAATCCAATGTCCAATGAAACTTGACACCCTTTCTTTGCAAGGAAGTGATTGGGTGTGCAATCTTAGAAAATCCTTTAATAAATCTCTTATAGTAGCCTACAAGACCCATGAATAATATGTTGAAATTACTAAGAAAACTGAGGGGGGGGGTGAATCAGTTGTTACTGAGCTTAAATGATATATGACTTATTCAAAATAATTTTCAATCTCTTCCAAGTGACCATCAATATTATACAAGATATGAACAACATAAATAAAGAACATCAGTCACACATAAGATATACACAGAGACCGATTTTCACGAGGAAATCCACAAAGGGAGAAAACCTCTTCTTCTTCGAATGATAGGTAGTCTTTTAAGTTTTGTACATCATCTATCTTTGAGCACCAACTCAAAGTGAGGCTACTACCTCTATTTTGCAAGCTCTAACTTGCTGAGAGGACCAACCCTCTTACTTCTCTAACACCCACTAGAAGGAATCATCAACTCCCTAATTGTTCCAGCACCAACTGGACTTATACAAGCACCAACTTGCATACATAAAACTCTGTGTTTTCCCTAGCACCACCCTGCAACCTTGTTTTTTTATCCACCACTAGATGGAAGATACAACTTCCAATATTCAAGAACCAACTTGAATATCAGAGGACCACAATCCTCCCTAGAACCACCCTACCTCCCTATTTATAAATTTTGGTTGAATAATCAACAATACAGATATATCAATTCTTACCGATTCTTCTCTGCTCTGTAACTTTGCTATGCTTCAGTTTGTTCTACAATTTTGCTCTTCTTTGTCTATTTTGGAAATCTTCTCTGCTTTTGTCTATTCATCTTTTATTTCTCATCTCTGAGATTGATTTCACTCTGCACATACTGTGATTTTCCTTTCTCCCAGTTCAATTCCTTTTTCCAATTCAAACAACCAAAATAAATAAATACATAGTCGTTGCATGTCTCTTTTTATCCACACCAGCCTCTTTAGTTACACCTCGAATCTCCTTGGGAAAAAATGCCTCAGCAACTGAATCACCAACCATTCAAGAATCATGATTTAATTCAGCTAACTGAATCGTAACTGAACAATTAATCATGAAGCAAAACAATGGTCCTTCGATCATATTCCCAAATAACCAGCATCATTGGATTACATCTACAAGATCTTACATTTATCCCATGTGTCCACTGGCTGTTACCACAGGCTAATTAGAAAGTGATTTCACATTTCTCATTTCAGATATCTTGTAGTGAGGCATCTCAAATTTCCATGTCACGATCTATGAAAATAGGGCTTAGCAATTAGTACCTTCCCTTTTCGTGACCACTGGCTACACCAACAGGCGCTATGCAATTTCTTGTTTCGCGAATTTTGTTGCGAGTCACTCTAACTCTTCCAACTCCTGGTAATGAAATGGAGCCTTGCAACTTGCAAGCTCCTTCCTTTACATGCCCACGACTGTGACCAAGCTCATATCCATAAAGCGCTTTCACTACTCATGATTTCGGGAATCCTATGATGAGGCATCTCGACTCTCCATATCGCGATCACTGAAACTCTGAAATGGAGTCAGATAAACGATTCACGCTCTCCCTTGATCAACGACTCAGATTGAATCATGGTTTCATGTTTCACGATTTCAAAGGATAGAGCTCCTCCTTCCTTTGACTTTCTAGTCAGCAAAAAGCTGACCTCTCGCCACGTGTAGTCTGTATCCAACGATCATGATTGTTTATGGTGATTTCTCATATCACAAGTTTGAGGGGTTAGAGCACCTCCTCCTTTTGGATTTCCCGATCTGTGAAACTCCAAAACATAGTTTTTTTCATGCCTTGATCTTTTGCCACGTGTCCTTCTTGGATGAAGGGTCCTCATGCTTTCGGGACTTTGTAATCCCGCTTCATATTGTACTTAAAAATCATGATCCTTCTTCTAGATCCGACGATGGTCGGTCTTCGCGCTCAGATATGACGACTGAGATCTGTTCTCCTCTTCTGTGCACTCCTCCTGTCTTAATTCATATTTGATGGCCATCGAGAATTCAGGATGGGTGATCCAATGATCATTGTTGCTCCTCATCCTGATCTTACACTTCTGATCTTGCCATGCCATCATCGTTGCGCTGCTGGTCTTGCCACTTTCTCTTGTTCGTCATCGTCGGGTTGAGCTTGCCATCAATGAAAAAAAAATACTCTGTCTTCTTTCCGTAATAAATATGCCAACAATATCCCCCTTTGGCATTGATGGAAACCTTGAAGAAACTGAACACTACTCTGCGTGGACATCCAACCATACCACTGTAGCATTCTTACCATTACCATACTTTCTCCCCTTTTGACATCAATGTCAAAGAAGAGACATGCTCCCCCTGAGCTGTTGTAGTACATGCTCCCCCTGTCAACTATGAGCAACCTAGAAATACAATAGATATTCAATAAGTACTCCCCCTGACCAGGTGAACAGATTAGACGAAAGAAGTTATAACCCCCAACTTCTGACGAAGATATCCAAAAGGGGTTGCTGCTAATGGTTTATTAAATATATCACCTATCTGTTCTATGGAAGGAATATAATTCAGCTAAAAAACTCTGTTTGTAACTTGTTCTCTGAGAAAATGGTATTTTATTGGGATATGCTTAGTCTTGGAATGAAGAATGGGATTCTTGGAGACACTAATGGCATTGGTGTTATCACAATGAATTGTAATTGGATCAGTATAATTTACCTTCAAATCTGCAAGAGTTTGGATCATCTATAAAATCTGAGTGCAACAAGTAGCAGAAGAAATGTACTCTGCCTCTGTAGTTGATAAGGAAATAGATCCTTGCTTCTTACTAATCCATGCTACCAACGAGTCACCCAGGAAGAATGCACCTCCACTGGTGCTCTTTCTCTCATCCACACAATTTGCCCAATCAACATCTGAATAAGTAGTTAACTGAATATTCTGATTTCTAGGATACCACAGAACGTAGGTCATTGTGCCCTTCAAGTATTTGAATATCCTTTTTACATCTACTAAATGAATTTGTTTAGGAGAAGACTGATAATGACCTACCATTCCAACAACTTGCATTATATCAGGACGGGATGTTGTGATGTACATAAGACTGCCTATCATTGATCGATATGTCCTTTGATAAACATCGCATGAAATATCATCTTTACTGAGATTGCAACCAACCACCATAGGTGTACTAACAGGAGAAGAATCTTCCATCTGAAATTTCTTCAACATCTCTTTCAAATATTTTTCTTGTGAGATAAATATTCCTGCAGAACTTTGATTTACTTGTAAACCAAGAAAGTATGATAGTTCTCCTATCATGGACATCTCAAACTCTATTTGCATAGAGTTAGAAAACCACTATACAAAGGATTCATTAGTATAGCCAAAAATAATATCATCTACATAAACCAAAACAACTAGTAAATTATCACCCTCAGACTTAATGTAGAGATTGTTGTCAACAATACCTTTCTTGAACCCTTTGTCTTGTAAAAATTTGTCCAGTCTATAGTACCAATCTCGTGGTGCTTGTTTCAGTCCATATAAAGCCTTCTTAGCTTGCAAACATAATCAGGATTATCTGTCAATGACAATCCTTCAGGTTGCTCCATATATAATTCTTCCTCTAGATATCCATTAAGAAATGTTGACTTAACATCCATCTAATACACTTTAAAGTTCTTATGACATGAATATGCAAGAAACATTATGATGGCTTCCAATCTTGCCACTGGTGCAAAGGTTTCATCAAAATCCCACCCTTCAACTTGTGCATACCCTTTACAGACCAATCTGGCTTTATTTCTAACAACTTGTCCTTTTTCATTCATTTTATTCTTGAACACCCATTTGGAACCTATTACATTCTTATCTTCAGGTCTAGGAACAAGATCCCAAGTATTGTTCTTCTCAATCTGATCAAGCTCTTCATTCATAGCTCTAATCTAGTCATCATGCTTGCTAACTTCATCAAAGTTTTTAGGTTCAATCATAGATAAAAAGGCTACCTGATATTATTTTGAGTCTTTAATCAATTTCCTTCTTGTCTGAACTCCTTTATTTATATCTCCAATTATCTGATTTTCAGGATGATTCTTTCTAACAATTTTGAGAGGTGGTTTTGTTTCTTTCTGCTGATTTGTGTCAGCCTGAGTATTTGTATCTTCCTCTGATTCAGATTATTCCCTTTCTGATCCTTGGACCTATTCATCTTCATCTTCAACTATGTCTTTTATGCTTGGTTCAACATTGCTTACATTTCTAACTGGGATTTCTTCATCAACTTTTATGTCGATACAATCAACCAATTTATGCAACCTCTTATTGTAGCATCTATACCCTTACTATTTGTAACATAACCTAATAAGATACCTTCATCAGCCCTGTCATCATATTTGCCAATATTTTCATCATTATTCTTGATATAACATTTATTCCCAAAGACTTTAAAATGCTTAATTGAGGCAGGTATTCCAAACCATAGTTCATAAGGAGTCTTGTTACCGTGTGGCTTGAGATGAGCTTTGTTAAGAATATGAATAGTTGTATGGATTTCTTCCACCCAATATGTTTGAGCAATATTCCTTTAATTCATCATTGATCTTGCCATTTGTTGAATTGATCTATTTTGCCTCTCAACTACTCCATTTTTCTGTGGAGTTCTTGGAATAGTGTATTCTCGTTTGATTCCATGTTTATCACATAAATCTTTGAAGTTCCATGAACTAAACTCTCCTCCTCTATCAGACCCTACTGCCTTCAATCTTTTTCTTGTTTTTTTCTTAATCAGATCCTTAAACACTTTGAATTTTTCAAATGCTTCAGATTTTTCCTTCAAAAAGGAAACCCACGTTAGTCTAGAATAATCATCAATAATAAACATAAAATAGTTTTCTTTTCTTGTACCTTATTTTCTTGATGGTCCACATAAATCCATATGTACTAACTAGAGAGGTTTTTCTGTTGAAGGAAATTTTTTAGATTTGAATTGTGTTCGAGTAGGCTTTCCTATCTGGCAAGGTTTACAAACAGATTCATATGGCTTTGATATCTTTGGAAGATATTTTATTGTCCCATTGTTTCTAAGCTTGATTATATGATCAAAATTTAGGTTTCCAAGTCTCCTATGCCATAGCCAACTTTCATCATACTTGCTTAAGTGGAATTCTTCTTTTTCTTCTTTTAACACATATACATTATTTTCCGTTCTTATCCCTTTTGCAACTAGTTGTCCTGAATTCACATACTTTATTTTACAATCTTTAGAAGTAAAAACAACTTCACATCCTCTGTCACAAACTTGGCTGACACTTAGTAGATTATTTTTCAGACCATCTACAAACAAAACATATTGAGCTTTTCCTTTTCCATTACTCAGGCTTACCATTCCTTTAATTTTTATTTTTCCTGGTGCATCGTTTCCAAAAGTTACATTCCCTGATTTGTTTTCACTTAGGGTTAGAAACTTACTTTTGTCTCCAGTCATATGTTTGGAACATTCATTGTCAATATACCATGGATTCTTTTTTCTTTGGGATGATAACACTAATCCACACTGGTCATCTTCTTTCTTCTTCCAAACCTTGAAATTTTCAGCAGCAGGATTCAGATCTGGCTTAAAGTTCTTTAAGCACCAGTCTGCAACGTTACGTCCATAATTATGGCAGTTATAACATTATGGTTCATTGAATAGAAGATCATAATGATTGTTATTCTCATAACTGTTGTTATGTTTTACTTGCATCCTTCTCCCAACCATCATATGATTTATAGTCTGTGGTTGTTTGTTGCTTGGTTGTCTCAATCTTTGTTGTGGAAGATAACTATTCTTTGAATAACTTGTTTTCTCATATCTACATCTTAAAGAACAAGTTATAACTTTGTGACCAAAGTTAGAATAGAAAAAACAATATCCATAGAAAAATCCTTTGTACCTGGAAAAAAAAATGTCTTCTTTGAGCGGATCGATTTCTTCCATGCTGATAGTTTCTCTGATCAGTTCTGGCACTTTATTTTTCATTTCTTCTTGGTGACTGATTTTCTTTCTTTGTTTCTGCAGAGTGGTTGTTGTCAACGATTGTAGATTTGACAAACTTGATGGGTTTTGTATTACTTGAATGATTACTACTTGATCCTTCTTCGTAGCCCAAACCAACTTTCAACTTTGGATTCCTTTGCTGATTTAGAATGGAGGTTAAACCTTCTGATGCTTTAATACTTGATAGATTTGGTGATACAATGCCTTAAAATTCTCCATTTCCTTTCTGGTTTTTACTATCTCTTCTTCTAAGGCTTCACACCTCGCTTTCTTCTCTGATAACTGTTGTTTCAGAACGTCTTCTATTTTCTTTGCCTCTTCTAACTCCAATTTTAGTAGAGAAAAGTTTTCATCATGTTTTTTACCATTCATTTTAAACTGCATCAACAATTGTTTTTGTTTTCTCTTCTTATGTTTGAGTCTGTCAATTTCTTCCAAAGCACTGATTAATTCACCTTCCATATCCACCACATCTTCTTCGTCATCCATTTCACCTACTAAATGTTCATCATCAAGATCTCCCATATCCATAAGCATAAAATCATTCACTTTGTCTTCACAGGATGAATTACTATCTATGTCTTCTGAGGAGTCATCATTGTTTGCACACAAACTTTTTTTTTTATTATATTTCTTAAATTTGTATTGCTTTTCATCATCAGAGTTCTGGTCCTTTTGGTCCTTTTTCTTGTGAGGAAACTTAGATGAAAAATGACCTATTTTACCACAGTTAAAGCATTTAAAGGGCAACTTTCCTTGGTATTTGCCTGATCCTTTCTTTAACCTTCTCACAAATTTTTCCTCAATATCATCTAGTTCTGAGTCAACATCCTTGTTTGCTTTGAAATATGCTTCTCTAGTAATGGATTTATCTTTGTTAATTATCATTTCATATGCAGTTAGAGTTCCTAGGAGTTGATCAATGGACATAGTTTTAAGATCATTTAGTTCTTCTATTGCAAAGACTTTTGGATTAAATTTATCAAGCAGAGATCTTAAAATCTTCTAAACTAAAAATGATTCTTCAATCTTCTCACCAAGACCCTTCATGGCATTCACAAGTTCTTCAACTCTTAAAAAATACTTTCTAATTGTTTCATCTTCATTCATCTGTAGTTGTTCAAATTTCAATCTATATGTTTGAAGTTTGACATCTTTTACTTTCTCATTTCCTTCATAACTGCTAATAAGTTTATCCCACATTGCTTTGGCAGTTTCAAGATGCATCACCTTTACAAACTCAAATTCAACAAGTCCATTTAGGATAGCATTCATTCCCTTAGCATTAAATCTAAACTCTAACTTATCATCCTTGGAAGCTAGCACAACAGGCTTTTTATATCCAGTCTCTACTACATCCCAAACATCAACACCTAAGGCCATTAAGTATGTTCTCATTCTAACCTCCCAGAAGGAAAAAAATGTTCCATCAAAGAGAGGAGGCTTATTGGTTGAAGTCCCTTCTTGACTTGTCATGTTTAAGCTTATAGATCTACCTTTAAGTAAAAGGAACCCGCTCTGATACCAATTGTTGAAATTACTAAGACAACTGAGAGGGGGGGGTGAATCAGTTGTTACTGAGATTAAATGATATATGACTTATTAAAAATAAATTTTCAATCTCTTCCATGTGACCATCAATATTATACAAGATATGAACAACATAAATAAATAACATCAATCACACATAAGATATACACAGAGACATATTTTCACGAGGAAACCTATAAAGGGAGAAAACCTCTTCTTCTTCGAATGATAGGCAGTCTTTTAAGTTCTGTACATCATCTATATTTGAGCACCAACTCAAAGTGAGGCTACTACCTCTGTTTTGCAAGCTCCAACTTGCTGAGAGGACCAACCCTCTTACTTCTCTAGCATCCACTAGAAGGAAGCATCAACTCCCTAATTGTTCCAGCACCAACTGGACTTATACAAGCACCAACTTGCATACAGAAAACTTTGTGTTTTCCCTAGCACCACCCTGCCACCCTGTTTTTCTAGCCACCACTAGATGGAAGATACAACTTCCAATATTCAAGCAACAACTTGAATATCAGAGGACCACAGTCCTCCCTAGCACCACCCTACCTCCCTGTTTATAAATTTTGGTTGAATAATCAACAATACAGATATATCAATTCTTATCGATTCTTCTCTGCTCTGTAACTTTGCTATGCTTCAGTCTGTTCTACAATTCTTCTCTTCTTTCTCTGTTCTAGAAATATTCTCTGCTTCTGTCTGTTCAACTTCTATTTCTCATCTCTGAGATTGATTTCACTCTGCACATACTGTGATTTTCCTTTCTCCCAATTCAATTCATTTTTCCAGTTCGAACAACCAAAAAAAAAAAAAACATAGTCGTTGCATGTCTCTTTTTATCCACACCAGCCTCTTCAGTTACACCTCGAATCTCCTTGGGAAAAAATGCCTCAGCAACTGAATCACCAACCATTCAAGAATCATGATTCAGTTCAGCTAATTGAATCGTAACTGAACAGTTAATCATGAAGAGAAACAATGGTCCTTCGATCATATTCCCAAATAACCAGCACCGTTGGATTACATCCAAAGGATCTCACATTTATCCCATGTGTCCACTGGCTGTGACCACAGGCTAATCAGAAAGTGATTTCTCATTTCACATTTCAGATATCTTGTGGTGAGGCATCTCGAATTTCCATGTCGCGATCTACGAAAATAGGGCTTAGCAATTAGTACCTTCCCTTTTCATGACCACCGACGATGACCACCGACTACACCAACATGCACTATGCAATTTCACGTTTCACAACTTTTGTTGCGAGTCACTCTGACTCTTCCAATTCTCAGTCACAAAATGGAACCTTGCAACTTGCAAGCTCCATCCTTCACATGCCCACGATTGTGACCAAGTGCTTATCCATAAAGCGCTTTTGCAACTCACGATTTCGGGAATCCTGTGATGAGGCATTTCGACTCTCCATGTCGTGATCACTGAAACTCCAAAATGGAGTCAGATCAACGGTCCACACTCTCCCTTGAGCAACGACTCAGATTGAATCGTGGTTTCATGTTTCACAATATCAAAGGGTAGAGATCCTCCTTCCTTTGACTTTCCAATCAGTGAAAAGCTGACCTCTCGCCACGTGTAGTCTGCATCTAACGATCATGATTATTTATCGCGATTTCGCATATCACAAGTTTGAGGGGTTAGAGAACCTCCTCCTTTTAGATTTCTCGATCTGCGAAACTCCGAAATAGAGTTTTTTTCGTTCCTTGATCTTTCCCCATGTGTCCTTCTTGGATCAACGATCCTCCTTCTTTCGGGACTTTGTAATCCCGGTTCATATTGTACTTAAAAATTGTGCTCCTTCTTTTGGATCTGATGATGGTCGGTCTTCACACTCAAGTGTGACGCTTGAGATATGTTCTCCTCTTTTGCACACTCCTCCTGTCTTAATTCAGATATAAAGGCCATCGGGAATTCAATATGGGTGATCCAACGATCATTGTTGGTCCTCATCCTGAGCTTATGCTTCTGATCTTTCCATGCCATCATCGTTGTGTTGCTGGTCTTGCCACTTTCTCTTGTTCGTCATCATCAGAATGAGCTTGCCATCAATGAAAAACAAATACTCTACCTTCTGTCTGTATTAAATATGCCAACATGATCTCACCTCTATCACGTTCTTTGGCACTGCCCATTCTCTAATGGCTTCTATCTTCTTAGGATCCACTGCTATCCCATCCTTTGAAATGATATGACCCAAATAGTGAATTGTATTCTAATAAAATGAGCACTTGCTCAATTTGGCATACAACTGATGCTCCCTTAATACTTGCAACACCATCCTCAAATGATGCTCATGCTCTTCTTCTAACTTGGAATATACAAGGATGTCATCCAAAAAGACAATGACAAACTTGTCTAAATATTCTCGGAAAACAACATTCATTAAGAACATGAAAACAACTGGTGCATTTGACAACCCAATTGGAACCAATGTAAACTCATAATGACCATACCTTGTCCTGAAGGCGGTCTTGCTGATATCGTCCTCTTTAATCCTTACCTGGTGGTATCTTGACCTGAGATCTATCTTTGAAAATATATTTGCATCCTTCAATTGATCAAAGAGATCATCAATCCTTGGTAGAGGATACTTATTCTTAACAATCACTTTATTCAACTGTCTGAAATCAATGCACAATATTAATGTTCCATCTTTCTTCTTCACAAACAAGACTGGGGCACCCCAAGGTGACACACTTGGACGTATATACCCCTTCTTCAGAAGTTCTTCAAGTTTCATTTGCAATTCCTTCAACTCTGGTGTACTCATTATGTAGGGAGTCTTTGACACTGGAGCTACTCCAGGCATTAAATTTATAGAGAAAACAATATCTCTCTTTGGTGGTAGTCTTGGTACCTCCTTGAACACATCTTCAAAATCTTCCAGGACTGCATGATCTTCCAAATTTGGCACCTTATATTTAGGTGTCTCTTCCATATGTGCTGCAAATATTTGATACCCTTTCCTGTAACATTTCTTCAGCTGCAATGCTGAAATTTCTCTGATGGTTACTACCCTGAGAATTCCCTGCACCTTCCTTAGGCTCCCTTCCTCATCCAAACAAGTGAATTCCTTGTTATTATAGTCTAGGATAACATGATGATGATCCAACCAATCCATCCCAATTAAACAATAATAGGAACCTAAAGGCAAGATGTTCAAATCTATTGTGGTGTTCAGTCCATTCATGTCCATAATACATGACTTAACCATCTCATTAACTTTTCTTTTGGCTCTTGTAGCCAACTGCACCAACCAAGATTTTCCATGCTTGCTTCTTGGAAAATGTAAACTTTCCACCATCTTAGGATCTATATAACTATGAATAGATCATGAATCAATTAAAATAACAATGGTTTGGTTGTTGATCATACCTTCCACTTCAATCATATGTGACTGATACTCTGTTTGCTTTTTGTCTAGGGATGCATAGATCCTTGGTACATTTTTGCTCATTTCCTCCACTGTTTCAGCTTGTTGTACATTGTGAACAAATCTCACTTTTAAACCTCTGTGAGGATAATCTCTGTGCATATGATCTCCTTTACAACCCCAACATTGAATAGGTGGTTGCCTTGGCCTTTGATCCTTTGTCTCAATTGTTTTGGGTTCCCTAGGAGTTTCCTGCCCCTGAGTATTATTTCTGAAGAATGGTGGCTTAGATCCCTTCTTCCTCTGATCCATCTTGAATTTCTTTTTGTCTTCCCAAGCTTTTTGGAAAGTTGGTATTGATTTTTTCTGATCATATAGGAATTTAGCTTGCCTTATGGTCTCCTTCAATGTCTTGGGATTGTCATACTGTATTTTGTCACTGATGAATGATGGTAATCCATTCAAATACCTTTGAATCTTCAGTGTCTCATCCTTGATGAAAGAGACATACTTCAACAGTTCTAAAAACCTTCTCTCATATTCATCAATGGTCATACTCCCAAGCTTGAGTTCAAAGAACTCTTTCATTTTCTTGTCATAGTATCTCTTATTCAAGTATTTCTTCTCAAAATACTTCTTGAATTCCCTCCAAGTAACACTTTTCTCTTTAATGTGCTGCACCTGCACAAGCTGATCCAACCACATGGATGCCTTTCCCTTGAGTTGATAGATAGCAATTCTACTTTTTGCATTAGAAGAATAATTATGCAATTGAAAATACTTTCTCATGCCCAACAACCATGTCTCTGCATCTTCATCCTTCTTGTGCTCACCATCAAATGTAGGAGGTTTGATTTTGTTCATTTCTCCTTGTAGTTCATCCACCACAGACCCCTTATGCTTCCTGACAGGGGATGGAATTGAGTTGTTGTGTGCCCTCTTATTGGAATGCTTCGGGGAGTGATGGTGATGTCTGCTAACACTTATTTCTTTTCTTTTCTCATCAGGAGGCCTGTGACTTCCTGGTTTTCTTGAGCCACTCTCCTTATCCAATTTATTTTCTATTATTTTCAATCTCTCCAATAACTTCATGTTGAAGTCATCTTGTTGCTCCTTGGATCTCATAAGCCTTTCATTATCACCTTTATGGCTTTGGACATACCGCTGCAAATTTTTAATGGTCTTTACCATATTCATGTTTTCATCTCTTCCTTCTCCATGTCCATTGGAGTTTGTTCCTTCAATGCCCAAATGGACATCCATCCCTCTGATTTCATCCTCCTGACTATAAGTCCCCTATGCCTCTTTCATTACTCTAGACTCTATTATGATCTTGATTTGATCTATTTGGTTTTAAGTCTGCAAAATGTGCAACCAACAAAACTTTGTCAGGCTAACTGTTTCAACAATTTCATGAAAATGTGAACCATTCTGGTTCAATAATACATATCATAATTCTTTCTTATGATTTCCTAACAAATTGAGTGTCCCGATCAATTTTGTGGGTGGATATTTGGATTCCACTTTCCAATACCTTTCCAACGCCTACTCCCATGCTCAATTCCGAGTCTTGAGCAGAAAGTTATGGCAATTTAAAAATATTGTCCATTAACCTTTCTGTTCATTTTTCAACTTGGCACAACTCTGTGCTGTAATTATGCATTTTTGCAACTACTCCTTTGGAATTTTCGTATGAGCTCAATTGGGTTTCTTGATATACATATTATGGATATTCTGTCCATGTTTCACCACTTTTTGGGTTCCAGGATGCTAGTTACAGTCGGCTGAAGTTCTAGGCCAAAATACCATATTGTAACTGATATGCTACAGGTACTTATTTTCCATATTAAACATATTTAACATGCACATAAATTTAATTCAGCTCCGGTATTGTCTTCTATGGCTCAATAGACTTCCATTGACTACTCCTGCATCTCAATCTGATTCCTGAGCATAAAGTTATGGCTCTTTGAAGTTAGATGGGTCTGAAAATTTACCCTCCATTGTTTGTGTTGTAATTTCCTCATAAAGGCTCTGCTTGAAGAACAATTTACACCATTAGAAAGATCTATCCGAGCTCTTTCATTTGAGCTGCAGAGACAGAGTGTACCTTTGGTACATCTCTGTCTCGTGGTTTTTGAGTTGCTAAAAATGCTCTTAAGGACCTCAAAAATGTGCTGCAAAAAGATGGCGTTCAAATAGTATAAAATGTCACAGAAAATCGTTGTTTTTTTGTTGTTGTTTGCCTTCCAAATGACTTTGCGTGCACAAAATTCAACCTGTGCACCCATATATAGCATGTACATCAAAACCACAAGGTAGATCATGCTCTGAGCACCTATAACCACTGTGCATCACTTTTCTGTCGCGCAAATAACCTGCGTGCACTACTTTTGTGTTGCGCGCCAATATCCACCGCGGACAATTTTGGTTCTTGCACTAATACTCATTGCGCGTAGTTTTTGTACCACACGCTAATATTCCACGTGCATTTTACTCTATGCACTACACCATGCCAAAGTTCAATATGCCCCACCACGCACAAATACTCTGCGGGCACCATTGACTAAACTGTCGCCCGACAACATATACCCATATTGTGTGTGCACCAACCAAACTCCTATGCGCTCTGCCAAAAATGCATACACCCCTCATGCCATTATTGTGTGTGTGTGTACACTGCGCGCACCTTAATATGTGTGTATACACCACACAATGCTAAATTTAGCGTGTGCTCCTGTACACCAACATTTTTCCACGTGACGCCAAAATTTTCCATGTGCACCCTCACACCATATTTTTCCGCGCGGTGCCAAAATTTAGCGTGCACACTAGCGTGCCTACATTTTTCCATGCGGTGCCAAAATTTAGTGTGCACACCAACACACCAACATTTTTCCACGTAATGTCCAATTTTCACATATCACAAGATTTTTACTATGCATCAATTCCTCGTGAATTCTGCTGCAGAAATTGGGGCTCTTTCCTAACTTTTTCCCCAATTTACCATAGAAATTCTGCAACCATGAAATTCGTTCAATTTCAACCCGATAACACCAGTTCAATCTCTGTAACAACAGATTGTTGTGGGTTGATATTTCTGGAACGAATTTACCCAAAAATCAATTCACGAATTCGGAATTTTAATTACTAATTTTGCTCCATCTGTCATGGCTTCACTGTAACTTCAAATTCGACCAACTCCAAGTCTGAATTTGCTAGAACAGATATTAAATATATAATATTTTACCACATGGCCGAATTTCTCAATTTTCCTATGAATTTACCAACTAGAAATTGGGGCTTTTCCCAATTCTGCGTCATTGTTTCTAAATTTACCATGGACGCTCTGCAACTCGAAATTTGGCTGCTTTGAAATAAATCCTTTGTGAAATTTCACGTCAATTCAACTTGTTTGGCCCGTCCAGGCTCAGTGTTGAAAACTGTAGCTCTGATACCATATTGTAGCGTCCCCAGCCACCCATGGTCGGGCCACGCTACACCAGAGAAATCTCACGTTCTCTCTGCGGAACATACTGTAACATACCCAGTATCCAACTGAGCTATGCCACATAAATTTTTTGAACTGCATGAAATTAAAATATATACACACATAACTCTTGCAGAAGAATTATATATATAAAACATAAACATACAAATAAATCTGTAAATACACGAATTCACATTGAAATAATAGTATCATATACATGCAACATATACAGGAAATATCCATAAAAATAAACACATTTATAACCGCACATATGATAACCCATAAAAATAAGCACGTAAATAACAATGCAGCATGTAAATTTATCACACAATTAGCACTTATCTTGGTAAGAATGTCACCAGCTGCATGAAGACCTTCCACGAACCTCCCAACCTTATACCACACTATTCATCACTCTCAACAGTGAGTCACCCCCGAGCTGGGACTAAATTCCACCCAAGTAAAGGGATTCCTAACCAGGCTAAAGGATCATAGACAACAGGAAAGACTTTGTCTCAGGTGACAACTCAAACTAACAACCTACAGTCCCTCATTCCCCACATCCCTATCCCACCCAGGAAGTGTGCCCCTTCTCTACTCAACAGTTCTTCTTCCCCCCACTTCCTTTATGGGCTTCAGCAATAGGCCAGAAAAGAAGTCTCAGAGCACTGTAGCTGCATCTTAGCAACTTCAGGAAATCAATTCCCAACAATTCTCTCACCCAGAGAATTTCTGACGAGCCTGACAACCCGCCTCTTCAATATCCCATGAGCCTGACAACCCACTTCTTCAGTCCAACTTCCAATCTAACCAGATACACCAACACAAAAATGGCTATGGATACAGGTTCAGGTACAATCATGAAGATACGAAGGATAGCTCAATGGTTTGTGAATGCTCATGGATGTTTTACCGTATGACTGAATGATGGTTGAATGATGGGAGAGTGATGGAAAAAGATGGGAAAATGAACTAAGTCCCAACAATATGTATGCATGTCCCCAACTTGACACTTGTCATGTTGAGATCTACTTTGGCCCACTTGTCCCCAACTTTAGAACTTAGGATAAAATAATTATCCATAATTTATGTTTTAAGTAATATTAATATAATATTCCTCTCTGGCTTAAGCTCAATAGCTTATTCCTTTTCCTTAACTTTTGGTCCTCCCTTTCCCTGACTAGTGGAGTTTAGTCCCCCATCTATTTTATCATGGTCGGTCTATGTGCATCGATGTATTTTATATTAATTATGAAAGATATACATAAAACTAGGCGCACTGACCTTTAACATCTAGGCTCTCTGGCCTAATCAAAACATAAGAATCCTAGCTTATAATAACTGGCTCACCAGCCTATAAAACACCACATATACACAAAGGCTTCCTGGCCTCAATATCGTGCACGGTATCCAAGAATGTGCACACTTCATCCTTTTACTACGCAGTACATGCACGCACTATGCCATGAAAGGTGCATACAACATTATATCAAACAACTCACCAACTTACGTACATTTATATTTACATTTACAATTGGGTTCAACTTAGGCATATTACAATTACAGTGGAGATCGAAAGGGACCGTTTGTTCTCACTGGTAAAAGTATCTATCAGGTCAATCTCAACTTTTATCTCAGGAACAATTACCTCTGGAGTTTCGAGTTTAACCTCAGATTTACTTGTTGATGCCTCTGCAGAATGAATTTGTTTAAAACTTTCTTTAGGGGTTAGTTCTTCAGTGGGAACCTTAACATTAACTTGTGTAAATCTGGGTTGATATACCTTACCTATTGATGCAACAGTCTGCCTGAGATATCCCTTTGGTTTTAACAATTTTTAGGGATCTGACACTGGTGTAGTGTGCTTTTCGTCTGGGTTTTTCCTGGTATTCTTTCGACCGAATGTCAGTTTTGTCTATGGTGGAGTCGCCCAGTGAAAAATAAAATAATCCTTACTTATGTATTCAATCTTTGTTCACCATCAAAGACCAAAACTTACCTTGTCATTTTCCCAGGGAAAATGATTTCGTTTCTTCGTCCCCGACAACGACACCAAAACGATGTTCCTAATATTGATTCTAAGGCTCAAAGAATAATGTCAAGCATCAGAGGTTTTAAAATAAATGTTTTAATGAGTGCTTTTTCTACCTTCAGTTTTATGAGAAATTATCTTTAAATGAAATTAATAATAGGAAAATACAGAGAATGTATCTCATTATCTGAGTCACAATTATAATATCAAATGACGTAGAAGGAGTTACAAAAATGTTAAACAAAGTTGGGTATCAATTGAAGATAAGTCTCACCTTGTTTGCAGTAGAAGAAAAGTAGAAGACACACCCTTGAAAAGGATATAGGATGCAGTAATTCACGCAGATCACGGGTCTTGTTTTACTCACAGTAAAAACAGAGGAAAGGTTGTTTACTGAATGAACTCCTAGTATGATATGATCACAATAGATGTAATACTAAATTTTGACCAATCTCTCTTCAAGAATTCCATAAATAAATTCGGGGAAATGGAAACACAGAGGAAACACATAACTCAAATTGAACAAAACTTAGAATCTCTGTGTTCACTTGTATTAATACTCAAAAAGAGAGTTTCTCTATTACATTCAGTGAGAAGCAGCCTTGAATAGATCTTAAATCTATGTATTTATACAAAATCTATCACAACTGAAAATTGTTGGACTTCTTACAATATTTAACTAAAAATAACATACATCTGAATAAAACAACAACGTGTAAATTTTGAGGAGTTTCGCTGGTGCTTTCCTCTGTCTCTTCATCTGCTGGTATAAACACTCCTTTTCCTTAGTCCTTTGGGTTAGGTACACATGTCATTAAGGCCAACTTAATCATCTGGCATATTGTCTTGGTCGTTTTAATTTCGTTGCCATCTGTCCCTTCGGATATGTCCAGCAGGGCAATGAATTACAGTTGAGGTCACGGGGGAAGGATAATCAGATGAATAACATAGCATTGAATTGTCAAGGGATGGATAATGGTCAAAGGGAAAATAAATTGTCTATGGAAATAATGATGAGGGAACAAGTGTCCGATGATGAGGTGGGATGAGTGGAGGTTAGAATGCAGATAGTAGGGATAGATGAGGTAAGTGATTGTTGGAAGGTGAAAGGTAGAGATGGTGGAAGGGATGGAGATTATGCATGTTTTCTCATTTTATCCTGTCTGCACTTGCTTTTCCTAGTTCAAGGCATTGTGTGCATCTATCCATAAATGCTATTACAAACTTGGAACACTTGATCCTCTCATTTACTTCGAAGGAAAACAATTTCTTGTGTATTTGGGGAAGCTTTTCCTTAATCTTGTTTACTTCTTGTATTGTGGTCTAGAACCATGAACTTGGCTCAACCAACCATTCATTGATTTTTAGAAGATCGATTTGGCTCATTTCTCAGATGGCTACCTGAATAGCTTCCTTTCTCTTTCTGTAGCTTTGATGGTTCATTTCTATCTCAATTTTCCCCAGAGCCTCCGAGATGTTATTACCCTCAAAATCAATCAATTTTTTTCTCAATGAAGACAATGCCTCTAGACAAGCCTCTTTCACCTCTCTGGTAAGTTTCTTGCCTTCTCCTAGATTTGTTTCCCAGGATTTTAGGCCATCTCACCTCTTAATTGTTCAGAATAAGAGAGAAGAGGAAAATCATGGGCATTAGCTTTCTACATCAATATGAGAATTTCATGAAACTTAGACCAGGCTGAGAATGCCTCTTTTTCCTTGACATAGATATCCTTTAGGGAAAGGTCTACCGCCTGATAACATTTCTGGATGGAATCTACTTTCAGATAAAGTTCTTTTTGGGAAACTTACAACTTCTCATTGATTTTTGATGCTTGAGTTCTGACGGCTGAAATGTCTATCATTGTGCCCTATGTTAGGGTCAATCTAGCCTACAACTATTTTATCAACTCATCACGTTGAGTAACCAGACCCTGGTTAGTCTGCGAAATCTGGTGGAGCAGCTCAAGGTTATCTTGAAGCTGTTTAATTTGTTGTCGATCACTAGCCCTGATTTGCTCGAAATCTTGGTTCATTTTGTTTCTGATAGTCTACTATGTGGCATGTATCTGATTTTGCAAGTGTTATACCAATAGGCACTTATGTCACAGTTTTTTGGTCACATTTCCCACCGACCATTGATTGGCAGTGGAAAAATCCCCTAACGAAACTCCAACTTCCTTTGCAAATTCTGGACCATCCTAGTCATTCTCTTCATACACCATTCTTTGTCTTTTAGTTATGACTCCATCCTTTTTGTGATATTATCTTTTCATGGTGGCTTTTCGTTTCTTACTAAAGAAGAAATTGGAAGGAGGCATCTCTTCGGGTAAGATGGGAGTAAGATCACCCACAAAATTGATTTCGGAATTAGGATTTCTGAAGTTGGTTTATAGAGGGGTTAACGATGCAATGGGAGAGGCATTTTCGGTGGAAGGTTGCGGTCATGTTGTATTCTGGGTGCCAACGGGAGTTGTTGGTGTTGAATGAGAGACAATTTGTCTCGGATTCATGAAGGCCTCGAACCGTGCTATCACCTATGGATCATTTAGTCCTGATAGTGATGTTCTTATCTCCTGAAATAATACCTCTGGGATTTTGGGGACCTTTTCGGATTTGGGTTTAATGGAGGAGGCTGGCTCAAATCCTGTAGACTTATCTTCCTGTGAAGGAGGCGTGGCTATTGACTCACCCTGTAGTATCTTGGGCAGACTGTTCCGCTTGTGTTTCTGAAAGGTAAGGAAACGAGCTTCTTGGTTTGGGGTTAGGGTCAGGAATCTGTTTTAGACTTCCTCATAATATCTAACTCCCCTGAATATTTCGTCATACAGGGAATTCTCATGCATGTACTGCTTCATGTTGAACTGATCCATATGGTTTTCCACTATGTTATGTGGATCATGCTTCTTGAACTCGATGTCAACCAATTTAGTGGCCAAAATCCAATAATGTAAACATGCCAACTTGAATGGGGAAAGTCGGCCATACCTTTTTCTGAGATGCTTTCAGCTCCTTTTTGATACCTCCCACCATTGTCTGGTACGTCACTTCTTTGCACACTAGCATGTCGAATAAAAATTGTGGGAGGACATGAGGAGGAACCGAGCAACCAAAAACTACGATGTAGGAGAAATTCTCCTCAATGAACCAATCTACGAGCTTTCCTAGGTTTCCCATAATACTCTCTGAAATCTGGAGAGGTGGGTGACCATAAATGGCTATGTGAACATGTACTACAACAATGTGACAGATTTTATAAAATAAATCCTTGGCTTTCTCCTCCCATAACTTGGAGTGATAAAAACGAATAGACTCAGAACTGGCCAGAGTCCAACTCCAGTTCATCAGGGGAAAAGGGGTCATGAATCAGACGTCATCCATAACATATGAAGACATGTAAAAAGGGGAAGGATTCCCTTTTGATTTCACTTTTTTGTAATCAATGATTTCCTTGGCTAAATTATTCGACAACATTTTGGCCCAATTGAAAGTGTAACCCTCGGCTACCTCATTCATGATGGATACCCATTCCACCGAGAAATGTGTAGGGCTCTTCTTCCAGAACATGCGATAAATCATCATGGTTACATACAACATATGAGCATTTAAATATGTTGTGGCATACGTACCATGAGCGTCGATTCTGAATTTCTCCAGATGTCCCCACAAGGTCTTGATTATATCATGACCACTCTATTGGATGCATTATTTTATCTTGAACTCTATAATGAATGCGGCATTGTAAGTATATTTAGGATTAGGCATGAGTTTATACATTACCTGTAGATTTTCTAGTCGAAAAGAGTCGATGACAGCCTGTTGGTGGTTGATGATTCTCCTGGTCTAGATGTAAACATGTTCCAAGGCCCAACTTATCATATCATTGTAATGCATGATTCTTGGCTGTGCAACTATCTTGTGCAGCTCTGACTGTGCTATATGTCTAAGCTTAGATGCATAATATTCATCGTCTTCTTCAGCATAGTCTTTTGGAAAGTTGATGATTTCACATTCCAGGATCTAAAAAAATTATGTCTAGGTTTTAATGGTGTCCGTGACTCACGGAGTAGTGTCCGGCATAATGTTTGCATTGGGTTTTGAATCTTCTCCTACGACATTAGGCTTATTTTCCATTTTTTGCGGTGCCAAAATCTTCACGGAAACAAAGTGAGATTACCTGTTATAGGGGGGTTTGTGAGTTCTTCAATAGATAAAACTGCTAATTGTAAAAGGTGAAAATGATTTTGAAATTGAAGTGATTTTATTCAAACCAAATTTCAGCGATCTTCGTATAGCTTCACTAACGAGGAATTTATTACCCTCAATGGAATTGACTACCTGGCGATCCGTAACCTTCACTCAAAATCACTATCTTTAATTGATCATAAATGCCATCAATACTTCGACGGTTCGCGTTCGGGAGATTTGTATGTGACAGAGAGGAAACCTCCCGAATCCCGAATCCGCGGAGGGGTTAATATTTGAATAATAGATTTTAAACCTTAATTAACCGTGTTTAAAACGTTGAATTAGCTTCAAGTGTATCGAAAGTTCGGATTTCAAGGGATTTTGAAAATAACACAAGATATATTTCCCAAAATCCAAAACTGCAAAGTAAATAATTACGAGTAATCTTCCTTAAGTATTAATTAAACATGTTTAACTTCTGTTATTAAATATTTTATTAATTCATTTTTACTTTTTGAAATGTCCAATGCTTTGGAATTTTGAAAATTCGATGATTTCTGAACTCACTCTTTGTTAAAATCCCGAAGGGCCATCCCCCAGAGTGACGTGACAGAGATGACGTCATTCTAGATGATGTGTCAAGAAAAGAGAGGTGTCATGTATCACCCGAGAGCGTGTGAATCATCCAACGGAAACTTCAAAAATAAGTGCCACATGTTAGCTTATGAAAGATTTAAAAGACACGTGTCCTATGAATCATGTTCATGAGTTCTTTAGGGTTTATCGTGAGTTGTTATTTTTGGGTTTTAGAGCTTCGAGGTTTTTATCATTTAGACTTATGAGAACATCCAAAGTGCAGAGCTCTGAAGTGACTGTTAGGGACTTATTCTTTAAAACTCAGGGGGCTCCAGAACTTCGAAGACTATTAGGATCGTTTGATCAAATTAAGGGAACTCATCAACGACGGATAATGTACGCGCTTTATTATTAAATGAAAACCAATGAATTTGATTTAAAATTGAAATTCCATTTTATGTAAAACTTTATTCCTAAGAGGTGAAAACTATAAAACTCAAAAGTTCAAAATTGTGTGTGTTCCAACAAAATGCAGGACCTGATCATCTCTCGCATATACTAACAGGAGAGGATGTAGGTAATTTCGATGATAATTTCCCAAAATGTGTAATTATTTGCAGTAATAATGGTGGATGATTACTTCACATACATTGTGGAGTTTTTGAATACAGGTGTGGCTCCCTCCGAAATGATAGTTGCACAAAAGAAACAATTGGTAGTGAATGCAACAAACTATCGGTTTATTGCAGGGACCTTATATAAGTTAGGGGTAGATGGAATATTGAGGCAGTGTGTATTGGAACATGAAATATCAGTTATAATGGAAGAAGTGCATGATGGAATTGTCGAAGGACATTACGCATACAAAGCAATGGCACCGAAGATTTTATGCACAGGGTTTTGGTGGCCTACACTACACAAAGATGAAAAGGAGTATTTTCAGTCCTACAATGTCTATCAATGAGTGGGTAAACCATCTATGAGAGACAAAATGAAATTACATATACAAATTACGTTCCAAGCCTTCGACAAGTGGGAAATTGACTTTGTAGGTTTGATCAACCCACAAGCAAGGAGATCAGGAACACGATACATCATTACTGTGATAGAGTATCTAATTGGGTGGGAGGAAGAAACACCAGTTATTGATTGCACTGTAGAGAATTTTGCGTGGTTCCTATTCGAGAATGTAGTCACTAGGTTTGGATGTTAGCGCATATTACGTAGCGATAAAGGTATGCATTTTCTAAACAAAACAATTTCCGCACTAACTGAGGAATTTCAGATTCATCATTAGAAGAGTACACCATATCACCCTTAGTCTAATGTCACAGTGGAAGTGTTTAATAATATTTTGGAGAATACTTTGACAAAGATCTGCAATGTTGGAAGAGATGATTGGGACTTATGCATCCCCACAGTACTATAGGCATATATAACTACCAACAAGAAGCTGGCAGGGAAGTCACGTTTTTGTTTGGTCTATGGACAGGAAGAAATGTTGCCAATGGAGTCCAGTGTACCTAGTCCATGCATTTCATCCATCATTAGGATCTCAGATACAAGTGAAATAGAGGAGATATTGGAACAGTTAGTCCAGCTTGAGGAGGATCGGTTTCTGGCAGGATTCCATCAACAGGTGTAGAAATCCATAGAGAAATCCTGGCACGACCGACACATTAAAAATAATAAGTTTCAAGTCGACAACTTGGTACTACTTTATGACAACAAGTATCTACAGTACCCAAGGAATTTTTTCATGCACTGGCTAGTTCCCTATGTGATACAACAAATAATTGAGACAGGTGTTGTGCAGTTCAGAACCTTGGATGGATAGGTCTTGGAAGGAATGGTGAACGAAAGTTGGTTGAAATTCTATAGAGACAGTCAACCGTCGGTGCAGTAATCTGGGTTGTTCCCAAAACCACTGTATCATAGTAAGTGTACCATAGTAGCAAGAAAAACAAGAAAACCACAACAAAAAGTAGATAAATGAAATAAAAACAAGAAAAAAGTAGTGATAGGAGAAAGAAAAAGAGTAAGTGAAATCCCAAGGTATCAGAACCCGCGTAGATGGATTGATCATCTCCCATGAAGGAAAATTGTGCCATGTTTAACGATAAGATACAAACATGCCCGACTATGACGAGAATGCACTATTGCACAAGTTGGCATGAAAAGATTGTTAAATACAGTTAGGTACAGAAAAGACAGTTGGATGGTCAACGTGACGGTTCATAAAAGCACCATATAAGCATTAAATCCAAAAAATCATTGAAAATATTGGATAAATCAATAGTACGAAAGGAGGATCGTAAGGAAGATCTGGAAATTAAGAATCATTTAGTTACCCAGTTATCAACTTCGATGCCAGATTGGAAAAAATAGTTAAAGCGAGATAAGACATGTCTACTTGGAAGGAACACACAAAATACCGAGAGGGAAGGAAACTCTTCATCATTGTTTCATGCAAAGAAGAATAAAATAGAGCCGAGTTCCCCAAGCCAAGTTACAACGACCCACACAAACACAGAGTGTTTGTTCACAAATCCTGCATACAACGAAAATTTCACCTCTGAGAGTAGGAGGATTGTCTGGTGCAGCAAGGAAAAAATCAAAGAAAATAATGGATGTTGAGGTCGAAGAAGTGGTCGGACCTTCAGCCCCAACACCACCCAAAAAATTTCACAGAGATTATTTACCTTTGAGGCAGGATGATGTGCCCCTTGTTACAACACCAAAGAATTCCAAATATCCATTACCCATAGCACCGGTCCCGAAGGGGTTCAGGTAAGATGAGGACATACTTGGTAAGGTGGCCAACCTAAATTTTATGGACCACAACATCATGGACACACAGAAGTTCCCTGAGTTAGCTAGGGATCAATATTTATGCAAAAATACCGACCTTGGGACAGGAAAAATTGGGTAGAAGCACAGGAATGGGCGTTGGGTTTGGAGAAAGTCAGGATTCTCAAATTTTTTGAAATTACAGATTTTGGATGCAGTAAAGAAATCAATGCATGTGTTAAGTTATTACTGAGCTTCATCCATGAGGGGACACTTTGTCTAGATCCCCCTGTTTCAATTGATACAACGCTAGTTGTGCACATTACAGGGTTGAGCAAAGCAGGTGAAGACTCGTCTTTATTATTCCTCAAAATGAGAGAGTGAGTCCTCTATGAGACCATCAAAGACAAGTATGACACATTCATAGGAAAAAACGGTCTATATGTAAAGAGCATCAGGGACCAAGAGGTCAGGTTCACGACATAGGTTTTAGCCTGCAAATTGTTTCTTAAATTTTAAAAGGATGAGGTATCAATGACAGTCATCTTCGTGACAGAGAGATGCAAGGAAGGTGTAAAAATGAACTAGGAAACCTTCCTTGTTAATCATTTTTTGCACGACTGCACATAAGCTGAGGAAAAAGGCACAAAATTTCATTATGCATGGCTACTTATTCTTATTGCATTGGTCGGATGGCAGGATCCCGAATTTTACCAGCGCACATGGGTTTCAGGTAGCAACCAATTGGCTACTAGATATGCCAACTTATGGCACTCCCCCATCAGGAGATGGAAGAATGACACAAACACTATTTTTTATACATATTTACAGTTCATCACAAAGTTAGTAGAGACTATAGTGTGTATTCCCGAGGAAGTTGTTATTTCCTACCGGGGCGTCACACGCTTCAAAGCCGACATGCACCACCTCTATGTGCAAGCCACAAAGGATTTGATGCACCAGAAATTACCAACCAATTATAGGTTGAAAGTGGAAGAGGTGCACACCATAATTAATGACTCAGAGGACGATTGAAAGAATCCAGCCGACAAGTCAGGTTCCTCCCAAGAGGACAAAGACCAAGGGAAAAGCGAGGAAGAGGAAGAGGATCGGAAAAATGGTGTAGAAAAGCACCCTGGCCAATCGAAAGTCTCTGAAGTTGGCCTCAAAAGGAAAGATCAAGAGCTAGAACAGACATGAGGGGTACTAGAAAAGACAGGAGGAGCGAGAAAGAAATCAAAAGCACAATGTCAGGCCCCATTTTGTATTTTGACTGATGATGATTTGGATCGCATTGGGTACCTGATCCACGATTCCACTGAAGAAATTTGGGAGGAAGATGTGACAAAGCACAAGGACCGAGAGAAGAAGTTCCACGATCAGTTTGGAGTCCTCCAACAACTTTTAGAAACAACATGCATTATTAAATACCCCAAGATAGGGAATGACCCATCCACAACATGAAGCACAACAAGGGATAGTGCGCAGGTCGCTCTAATCTAACCCTCAGGGGAGCATCAAACTATATAGCTTGAGGCAGTCACGTTAGAGTTACAAGAAGGGAAATTTCAGGAACATATTGTGGCATTAGGCCAACTTAGTCTCGTCGTCTCTAGATTACCCATCCAAAGGGTAGAGGAACTCCAAGCACATTTGGTACAAGAGATAATGCATTGAGGCGACATTGCACAATGAGACTTTGTCACAATGAGGGATGGAACTGCCTAGATATAGACATAGTATGATATGACCCTGCAACAAAAGAAGGAACTTGAAGGAAAAATGGAGGAAATTCTGAAGACATAAGAGATCGGAGAGGAGAGGGAAACAAAAGCCCAAAATGAGAAGGATGATGTGAACACTATGGTACATAAGATACAAGCAGTCATCCAACAATTATACAAACAAGTACTCGAAGTCCCCCTGGTCGTAGAGGCCACCATGGAGGAATAATTGTTGAATATTGGGGAAATTATGAAGAGATTCAGAGATCATATCTAGGATATACAACTGCAGAACACACCATGCATGCCACTTGAGGTGCGTGAGGGAAGAATGTGGATGGAAACACTAGTAGTTTATAATATTAATAAATTTGATGATGAATGCACACAAATTTGCGAGGAAAGTGCCAAAGTTTGGGAAGAACTCATGGGTGACCCATAAATGAAGGTCGTAGAGGCCAAATTATGATCAACACAAGAGTATGCCAATGAGGCGGTAGAGAAGGTGACAACATTTCCACTAGTCGAGCGAATGGTAGCCATGTTGGCGTAGCGACAGGCGTGTATTGTGTTTATTTTTCACTATGATATGCTCAAGCATGAGGTTTAATTCATTTTTATCATTTACTTGAATGATAGACAAATGAAGCTACACCATTAAAAATTGTTGCAATAACCAATATCACAACAAGAAATACCATGCACAAGAACACAAGAAATATCCTGGGAAACCCTTCTCATCAAGGAAAGAAAACCCAACAATCCTTTTCTATATTCTCAAGAGAAATATCTCCCCCACCATAGACCTAACACACAAAAGGCTGCTCTCAAAAACCAAGAAAGATAGCGTCCAAGAGAGTTGCGCACTTCATCCCTAGAACATGTACTTGCTGAAATTTCAAAAATCATATGTGTGTTGTCTTCCCTCAATGGGGAAATCACCTTTATTTATATTATACTGAACACATCAAAGGTGGTGTCTATTGGCACAACAGGTTCGACCTCAATAACTCAGAATATAATTAATAATTACCATATTAATTATCTTTCACTTTATGGTGGGGCCGACCTGTACCCTTTACATCACAATTAGGGTTACAGGTAAATCTAACTCTTAGAAAAATATCGCAAGGGATCTCACACACCCACTAGTGCTCAACCACTAGGGGCACATCCACATGTTCTCAGCCAGAGGGACGTCCAACTCAATAGATCTCTATCTCACTGAGTCTCACACGAGAATCATCTAGACATACGATCACTAGTGCTCAGCCACTAGGGTCATGTCCACTTGTTCTTAGCCACAGGGATGTCCTACTCAACATATCTCTATCTCACTAGAGAATAATATGGAGTACCACATGATCTCAACTCTCTACACAAAGGAAAACAATACACCCATCACATGGGCACCTTCACCCCCCTCAGGAGTACACATCGTTTCATCTCAAATGACACACCCATATCATGGGAATCCTCCCCACACATGGGCACACAACGTTCCATCTCAGTCTCAAAGAGGAACGACACACCCATCTCATGGGAACACCCAACTCATGGGCTCTCTCACAGGCTGAATCACTCAGTCTGTGTCCTGGAGGATGTCTCACGCAATTGTTATCATCAACACTCCCTCTCAACTAGGGAGGCATTCTCCGCCAAGCCAAGTATCTCACAAAAGTACTTGAATTTTGTCTTGGAAAGCGGTTTGGTGAATATATCTGCAATCTTCTCATGTGTAAGAAGGTACTGCACGTGTACTTATTTCCTCTACACCATGTCTCTGATAGAATGATATTTTATCTCAAGGTGCTTCGATATATCGTGAAATAGAGGGTTCTCAGAGATCTTCATAGAGCTCTGGTTATCACAATGAATAATGGTAGGATCCATCTCATGATCTAATAAATCTTTCAGGACCTTGCGAAGCCACACTACTTTGCAGACTGCGACACTCAAATCTATATACTTTTCTTTTGCGGTACTCAAGGCCACAAATCTTTGTTTCCTTATGCATCAGGAAACCATGGTAGACCCCAAGGTAAAACAACAACAAGATGTGCTCTTCCGTTCCACTATGCTCCCTATCCAATCTGCATCGGCATATCCCTGCAAACTCAAGTCTACACTGGAGGCATATCTCATGCCATATCCAACTGTGCCTTGTAGATATCTCAATACATGCTTCACTGCTATCCAGTGAGTCTGTCTCGGCTGAATCATGAACTAACTAAGTACATTCACTGCATAGCATATATCAGGTTCGATTTTAACCAGATACATCAGTGATCCAATCAGTTGTTGGTACAAATGTGGATCAATCTTTCCTAAATCAGTAGAAGCATTATTCTTTTTATTCAAATCCATTACCATCGGTGTAGGCATGGATTTGTACTCTGTTATACTGAACTTGTTAAATATTTCCACTGTATATTTTCCTTGATTCAAGAAAATCTCATCAGTCCTCTGCCATACTTCTAGTCCCAAGAAGTAGTGCATCATACCTAGATCCTTCATCTCGAATTTAGCAGTCAACTCTTGCTTGTATTCAACAATAACTCTTTCTGAACTGGTGAGGAATGAGTCATCCACATATAGAACCAATATTAAGAACTCGTTACCAACAATATGATAATATAGGTTTGGATCAACATCACTCTTGTTGAAGCCCAAACTCATCAATAATCCATCCATTTTATCATACCAAGCACAAGGTGTTTGCTTTAGTCCATACATGTATTTCTTCAACCTGCACACATCATATTTCTCGTTGTGTATCACGAATCCTTCTGGCTGCTCAATATAAAATTCTTCCTCAATCTCACCTTTGAGAAAGGATGTCTTTACATCCATCTGATGTATTTTCCAACCCATGGATGCAATTAGTTCTATGATAATACGAATGGAAGTGTATCGGGACACTGGAGCAAATGTCTCGTCATAGTCAACTCCCTCTACTTGTGAGAATCCTCTAGCTACAAATATCACTTTGTATTTCTCGATACTTCCATCAGCTGCATGCTTGATCTTATATATCCACTTGGAACTCACTACAAACCTCCCTTCTAGTCTCGGAACAATATCCCTTACATCATTTTTCAGGATGGACTGATATTATTTTGTCATGGAATCTTTCCATACCTGCTCACATGTCGCTTCTCCATGACAAGAAGGCTCATAATCAATGATGTGGCTCATGGCTGAAAATTAGCTTGAAAATGTCTTTGGTCTCTTTCTTTCTCAGGATGTGCCTTGAGGTGTTGCATGTTCCTCTACCTCCTGTAGATTTTTTCGAACCCAGGCGGGCCTTTTATTCCCTACTACAATATATATGGGGATATCAACTAGAGCAACTGGATTAGCAGGAACAACTGGATCAACTAGAATAATGTTTGTCTCCCTCTGAACTGTTGAAGGGGGAGATGGTATTGTCTCACTGCTGATATCCATATGATATTCTTTGGATCTTTGAAAGGATATGTCTTATTCAAAGATAACATCTTTGCTTATCTCGATCTGTCTCTAACCAGGGATATATATCTGATATTCCTTTGAAGATTCAATGTATCCCACAAATGTAACCTTTCTCCCTGAAGGGTGTAGCTTGGATATTTTCTCTTTGGGTACATAAAAATATAATGCACACCCAAATATATCGAAGTGTCCAATCTCAGGCTTCACTCCGATGAAGGCTTCTTCAGGAGTTATGTTCTTCAAAATATGGTGAGGACTCCTATTATAAACACATACTGTTGTGATGCATGCTTCTTCCCAGAGAGTCATGGGTAGAATTTTATCATGTATCATTGCTTTGGTGGCCTCGATGATGGTTATGTTCTTCCTCTATGCAAACCCATTTTTCTGAGGGTTGTAAGGAACTCTGTACTCCCTCTTGATCCCTGCTTCAATATAGAAATTGTTGAAATCCTTGGAGGTGTATTCTCCTCCATTATCTGATCTTAGTACCTTGATATTTCTTCTAGTCATGTTATCAACCTGAGCTTTGAATTCTTGAAATTTTGCAAGGAATTCATCCTTTTTCTTTAGGAAGTAAATCCAAGTTTTCTGTGAATGATCATCTATGAAGATTACATAGTACAAATATCCATTTAGGTTGGAAACAATCATTGGCCCATACACATCTGAATGTATCAAGTCCAATATTTCCTTGGATCTATTGTCACTTCTCAAGAAGGACCCTTTGACATTCTTGCCAAGAGAAAAACCTTTGAAAACACCTTTATGTTGAATTTGTATCTCTGGAAGGCATGCTACCATTTTCCCTAGAGTTGGGAGAGCCCTATAATGAATGTGAGCAAGTCTCCTATGCCAAAGCTCACTCAAGTTGATAGTCTCATGTAACATGGCCTGGACTGGTCTGATGGTCAATCTGTATAAGCTTCTTTCTCAAACACCAATTACTTTGGCAGAATTTATGTGTGAGTCCTATGCCATGCAAGAAATTTTCCTTCAGAAAAGGTAACCTTGTAGCCTTTGTCTTCTAAGGCAAAAATGGATACAAGGTTCCTCTTCATCCCAGGTACATATAATACTTCACTTAGTTGAAGATGCATGTCATAATCTAGTTGGAAGGTAAAAGTTCCAACCCCTTTCACATTATATCTGGCATTGTCTCCAAGGACAACATGTAGATTGGTCTATATCTCAACAATATTATCCAGGTGATCTCTAAAACCGGTCATGTGCCTGGAGGCACGACTATCAATTAACCAAATATCATCATTAGTAGGAACCATACCTAAGAGTGTTGAAATGAATAAGAAGGATTCCTCTTTGATGTCTTCATCTCTCTGAAGTCTTGGCTTCCAGGAACTGTATTTTCTTGATCCATCAAGCTTATCTTCCATCATATTTTAGATTCTTCACAAACCCTTGTTAACTGGGATAGAAAACCTAACGGTTATGCTAAGATAGCAACCTTAGGTTTTGTTGGGATTATTACTGCCAACAATAAGACTTGAAAGTAAGAAGAACACTGTTGAGATGAAAATCTCCTTCAATGAGCTACAAAAACCCTAAATCTAAAATTTCTGCAGAAAATTTGTGAAACCTTAGAGATTCTAGGGCCAAAAATACAAAATTCTCAGAATTGCAATCTGAAGCTTGTTGGAGGTGCGCTGAAGGAGGTCGTACACTCCTTCCCAAGTTTCAGCCCCAACATCCAAGTGTGAAGTGTTGAAAGACCCAAAATAAGAGGGTCGTATAGAATTTCTGGAAACCCTAGGAGGGTCGTACGGTTCTGCAAAAGTGAGGGGATGACTGGTAGATGCTTGTGCAATGGGTTCTTCAAAACCTATGCTCTGATACCATGTTGATTTTTCACTATGTTATGCTCAAGAATTAGGCTTAATTCATTTTTAGTATTTACTTGAACCATAGAAAAATGCAGCTACAACATTAACAATTGTTGCAATAACCAAGATCACAAGAAGAAATACCATGCAAAAGAACACAAGAAATATCCTGGGAAACCCTTCTCAACAAGGGAAGAAAACCCAACAATCCTTTGCTATATTCTCAAGGGAAATACCTCCCACACCATAGACCTAGCATACAAAAGGGTGCTCTCAAAAACCAAGAAAGCTAGCGCCCAAGAGAGGTGTGCACTTTAGCCCTAGAACATGTACTTGCTGAAATTTCCAAAATCACATGTGTGTTGTGTTTCCTCAATGGGGAAATCACCTTTATTTATATTAGATTGGACACATCAAAAGTGGTGTCTATTGGAACAACAGGGTCAACCTCAATAAATCAGAATATAATTAATAATTACCATCTTAATTATCTTTTACATTAATTATCTTTTACATTAATTATCTTTCACTTTATAGTGGGGCCGACCTGTACCCTTTACATCACAATTAGGGTTACAGGTAAATCTAAATATTAGACAATATAGCAAGGGATCTCACACACCCACTAGTGCTCATCCACTAGGGGCATGTCCACCTGTGCTGAGCCACAAGGACGTCCAACTCAATATATATATATCTCGCTGAGTCTCATATGAGAATCATCTGGACACACGCTCACTAGTGCTCAACCACTAGGGTCACGTCCACCTATGCTCAGCCACAGGGATGTCCTACTCAACAGATGTCTATCTCATTGAGTCTCACATGAGAATCATCTGGAGTACCAGTGACCACATCATCTCAACTCTCTACACGGAGGAGAAAAATACACCCATCACATGGGCACCTTCACCCCTCTCAGGGGTACACATCATTTCATCTCAAACGACACACCCATATCATGGGCATCTTCCCCACACAAGGGAACACAAAGTTCCATCTCAGTCTCATAGAGGAATGACACACCCATCTCATGGGCACACCCAACTCATGGGCTCTCTCACAGGCCAACTCACTCAATATGTGTCCTAGAGGATGTCTCACGTAGATATAATCATCAACATATTGAAGTAGAAAGAATCAAGGACCAATAGAAGGTTCTTTAGAAGAGACTTGGACCCAGACAAGAGGAAGCAGTTCGCATTATTGGCGAACTGACCAATGTACACGGGAAGGTCAAACAAGATGAGGTTAACACAGAGGGTAAACTTCAAGACTTGATTGTGCATGCCATGGAGGAGATCACAACAAAAGAGGCCATCGTGGTCATAAAGGTAGAAGTAGCTAAGGATACCACACAACAATTCATTACAGAGTGGAAGAACATGAAACAGGCCTAAGTGGCTCGGGATGAGCCACATATGAGTGTTGGGGGTCTATTGGGCAGGCCATTTTGGTTATAATTTTGAAGAAAAATCTAAGTATAAATAAAGGGCGTAGAAGGAAGAAAGGGCGCAGAAGGAAGAAATCACGTAGAAGGAGGAAATCTCGCAGAAGGAAGAAAGTGCGCAAAAGGGCACATAAGGACGGACAACACAAAGGACAAAGACAACACACAGACATAAGGATAAATAAAATGAGTAAGAGAAGGAATCTCAAAAGGACGATAATGCGACTTTCTAGAAATAGAAGATCAAGAGAAAAGTTGCCTAAAGAATGAGAAGTAAAAGAAGGAAAACAACCAATTAACTGAAGTTGGCCATGCCATGCATTGTAATGGGTTATTTTGGGATAGATAATAATAGGGTTTTAAGCCCTATATTTTGGGTATAAATATGTAACGAGATTGGGATATTAGTGTGCGTAGAAGGGAATCAATAGTATGAAAATATCATGAATGTAATAGACAATTAGTAAGAAAGAAGATGAATAAAGAAGGAGTTTAGAGAGGATATTGAGTCTTGTGTCTTTACTTGTCTATATGCGTTTATGAATGATGATATAATTTGTAGAATGGAGTTAGTTTATGGATTGATTATGCTGCAATGTTCATGTATGTCTTTGATAATCTAGGTAATAATCAAGAACGCACTTAAGCTAAAGGATAAGGAACAATGATTTGCACCTCCGCCTCCCTTTCTTTGACTACTGCAAAAACCTGGTTCTTGGAGTCCCAATAGATACCTCCGCTGAGACTTCATCTACGCAAGCAGGTGATGATGAAAGGGTCAGTGTCTTGAGGGTTTGTTGGTCACAATTTAACCGAACCTTGGGTCTTACAACCTTTGCGCATACCAGGCTTATCTTAACATATAGACCTAGGGCTCACGTAGAAAGTTTGGCCAATAACCGTAGTAAAAATAGGAAAATAAAATAAATAAAATAACTCACATAAAATAAAAAATCAATAAGATAATGAAAATAAAAATAGACATATAACCTAAAGTCCTACCCCCCAAATATTATTAAAATAATCACATCCCCAAAAATATACCAACCCAATGGTTGGACTTCGAAAATTGACAAACGGTAGAAGACGGTAAATTCTTAGACGGTTAGTGTTGGTCAAATTAACATTTACTAACATGAATTTGGGAGGGTGAATTTAGGAAGTCATGAGTCTTATGAGGTGATCCCAATGGTCTAGATGGCATATAAAAAATAAGGTGAAACCCAATTAATACTTCTCGATGGTGATGATGAGGGCCCAAAAATATTAAATAATAATAAAAATATGCCACCATAATAAAATAATGTAAGACAAAGGGTAAATGGGCTTCAGGAGGGTGATCCCATAGCTCAAGTATGATAAGTGGATTTCAATGGGTGAAATCCCAACGGGCTATTTTTGAAATCTCGGGTCTGAAATATTATTAAAATAATAATCATAAGGTACAAATATTTCCTAAAAGTCAAACCCCAAATAAATATTAAAATAATCCCTAGGTTATGTGTTGGTTGTACTTCAGAAATATAAGGAAGAGTTGTGTTAAGGTAAAATTCCAATGGGAATCCTTCGATGGGAAAACCCCAATGAGAAAATTTTGAAGAAGTAATCTGAAGCCTAAGTCTCATGGAGAATATTGAAGTAATACAATGTGGTCATTCCAAGGTATTCGGGAGGGTAGGAGGGGATTCTGAGAATAAGGGGAGGTTTGTCCTAATAGTGAATTACGATGAGATTTATCGAAAAGTGAAACCCAATGGGGTTGAAATCCAAAAACACTAAGTCGAAGACCAATGGGGTGAGGGGGAATAATACATAAAAATGTATTTAGATA
>ML779849.1:0-18390 GCA_009831015.1 Picea engelmannii | reverse complement strand
ACTTTGATTACTTTGACCTTTTGGGGCTTCTAGATGACATATGAGGGTCCTCCAACTTCGTAAGGCTATAACTCTCAAACCGTGAGGAGTTATGTGACGTTATACATACCACCAGAAATGGCATGACATGTACTATCCATATATAATAGTATTATCTAAAAATATATCAAAACTCATACAGTTACCCATCAAACAAACTTGGGTCCATTACCCAAACTTGGGGTCTCCAACTTCTCATTGCCATAACTCTCTAACCGTGAGGAATTATGTGATGTTCCACATACCACCGGAAATGACATGACAAGAAATATCCATATAAGATATTTTCCCTGACAAATTCACTTTCCTTCATCTCATTATTGCACAATTAAGCATGGGTTCTCTTACTCCACAAAGTGTCTTCCCATGAGGGCTTTCACCATAAGGGGACCACTTTGGAGTTCATCCATATTTACTTCTTATCAACCATGACAAAACAATAATGAGTCATATTTACATTAAACAATATTGGGTCCATTACCCAAACCTTTGTGCTACGGGGCTTTCTTCAAGGGTTGACATCAATGACAACCAACCTTAATCAACGTTATTAATATGAAGTGGATGGATCTCAAAGAAAATAGTAGACAGATACAATCCTATACTCATGGATTATCATGGTATGCTAAGTAAGCACATGTGTTCCACTAAAACTATCATTCCATATCCATAGCTAAGAACTTCATGAAGGTTCATTTAGATAGAGCAACCCATGCATCTCATGACTTGTAAAAAAAAAAAATCTTCAGTATGTGACCAACCCTTCACTCAAACTTAAATATTAATCCTCAAGGCAGACTAAGAAGTCAAATCAGTTTAGGGAACATACCATCATTCAAATTAAGAGATAAAAGTGATATGTACAAGCATAAAGCGAGCATTGAAATTAAAGCCAATTGAGAATAGAAAATAAAACTAAAATTGGAAATGTCAGCCATTAAAATAAAATGAAACCGACTGAAAAATAAGGAGAGAGGCCAACAACAAGGAATAAATATGGGGCAACAATAGAGTATGAATGATATGCACAAAGGTATCATTATTCCAGCTCCAAGGATTGGAATAAGGGAAAAAAAATTATTAAATAAACTTTTCACACAAGCTAAGACCGATCAAGAAATATTTTTAGGACTAAGAAATAACCTGGAAACCAAAATCATCAAGACTACGATGAGCGATGATCAAGAAAATCAATATCCAACCAAGCTTTTGTTTCAATAGATTTGACATTTTCTAGTGACAAAAATTTAGATTGTTGAAATGCCCAAAAGAATTGGATAAATTAAGGAATTAACCCCTTTGAGTTAATTGTCATGGACAAGATCTTAGTGAAATAAGATTTTGAAAATGCCGAATTTTCGAACTTAGAAATTGCGTTAATATTTTTCACCAAGATATCCATTGCCACTTTGATTATTGATTCATATCACCCAATGATTGTATCATTCACCCCTGATGGTATAAGAATATGAACTCACTGCCATGGTTTCCAAACTAAACAAAGAAGGGAGTAAAATTATGTAGAAATTAAAATAAAGAAAATGACTATACTAAACTAAGAGAAAAATCAAATTCACATTCTTTAGTCATTATCAGAAGAATTAAATCTTGAAAGATAGGCTTGTAATACAAACAACATAATATAAATCATGATAGACATCCTCATAGAAGAACTTTCAATGAAGACTTAGAAGTAACCAAGAGTAAGAATTAGGCAACATAAGTCAACCATTCAAAATAAATCCTAATAGAAAGATTCCTAAGGTAAATATCTCGAAGGAAAAAACCAGTAAGATTACAAGAATTAATAATCTAGTGAAAAAAATTGGAACACAATCTTCCAATCCAATTTTCACATATAATTTTTCTTTCATTTAATGAAACAAAAAGAATCTTATGGGAATCTAGAAAAATGGGTTAATGGGGATACCTAGTCAAAACAGATTTTTAAATTCAATCACATGAAACATTCCACGAGCCCATAAGATCTCAATATTTCTTGACATGTGCAAGTCCTTTGCACACTTGAAAATAATGAACTTTTCAACAACAAAACTTACATATGATAATCCTCACCAAAGCATCAGTTTCTCTTTTCTGTAAAAGTCATTTATTAATCCCAAATATTCAAATAATTCAATTTGATGAGACAAAGAGGGGATATTACAGTTATGGAGGTCATAGAAAAAATCATGAAAAGGACTCCAAAGATAAAATAAACATGGGAATACATGACTGAGACTATATTCTTGACCAGTTGTTGTGTTGGTGACAAACTTGGTTGATTAATTCTAAAAAATGTTGCAAAGTAATCTAAGCAACCAAGTGTAGATTAACACTTCCCTAAGTTTCATTTATTTAAAGAGAAAAATCCTTGAGTTGTTGGTTGCACAAGACATTTTCCAACCTGCATAACATAAGAGAATGTTATGATCATCTATTTGATAGTTTGGGAAAAACTCTTCCTCTAAATGAATAACTTATTAAAATGAAATTAGACTTAAAAGAAAAATAAAGATCAAGATTAAAACCAATCCTAAGAAAAACATTCTAAGATACTTTAAACTTGAACTATATTGGTTGTAATAAAACTTATGTAAAAGCATAATGCTAGCGCAATCATTCAAGTATCCCTCTTCCATTCATTTAAACAAATATCGCAACTGTCTTCCTAAGAAATAAGCATTATGTGTTTTCCCACAATATTTCCTTTCATACAAGACTCAGTGTCATTGATTGTTGTAAGATTTGAATTATTGGACACATCATATTGTTCCTAAAATTAGAAATAACAGTTAGAACCATAAAACTTTAATTCCATCCATGCTTTAAAGATACATGCCCATCACTAATCCCTTTTCATTCTTACAAGATAAATAAAAAATAATAATTCAAAAATCATTATCCTTGTGCACCAAGGTATTTATTTTCTCTTATCATTAATAATAATAATGTGAAACCTCTATATGATTATCTTCAACCTTATGAGAGGAAAGAATAAATCATGATGAAAAAGGGAATCATTGAGACATTCTGGAAAGGTTAAGTAATCTCATATCACAGCCTAGATTGATTGATTTCCCCATTATAAATCAAATATATAATTAGAAATCATAAATGAATGAAGTGATTAAAGCCTGATTTCTAATGAGTTGAAGTTTTCCATGATGGGAAAATCCATGAGACTGATATTATAAAGTTTCCAAGGGTGTTCCAAGTTGAGAAACTATAAATTTCACTTCCTTGAGCTTACATATCACATAGAATATGGAGAAAATGAAATGTCGATGAGTGTGTAGCTTGTCTCTTTACTAGATAGGTTTTCTATACAAAATAATTAGACATGTAACCTAGAAAACAAAACAAGCAAAATCATGAGCAAGAGAGATCAAATAAAAATAACCCATACGGGCTCATCATTCCAAGTTATGAATATATCTGATCTCTTTTTGGTGATATTTGGTTTAGATTCATGGAATTCTAAAAATTAGAGTCCAAGATATTCATGAGTTATACTCACAATAAATTCACATCTTTAAAACTTATTACCATGGCTAAGGTCAAAACAAATGTTGAAAACTCAAAATTTAGAATCTTAAAAGTTGCATTGACATTTTCCACCAAGGTATTTACAACCCCCAATCATTTGAATGATTTCAACACTGAGGTAATAAGGAAATACTAATCCATGATAAAAATCTTATTAGCTAAGAATGTAACTAGAATGAGTGACTCAATAACAACAATTTCAAAAAATGATTTCTAAGAAAAAAATAGATCTGAAATCCCCATGATTAACAGGACTAGGATTGAGTCTTTAGTCAACCATTGTATTTGTAAATCAAATGATTGATCCCAGGAATTTTTTTGAAAGAGATTACAACAAGAAGATTCATAGAATAGTGTTGTCCATAATGTCAAAACATGCTTCTAGAAAATATGAAAAACTTAGATTCAGTAAGATACAATGTTAATAGACAGACCCATATTCAAATGACTAACTCAATAGAGAAAGATATATGCACATTCATAAGCCCAAAAAAATAACAATAAAGGGTGTTAAAATAAAATAAATTGAAATAAATAAATAAATAAACAAAATCAGCCAAGCTCTTTATGCTAAGTCTATACTAAAAAAAGCATGCTAGCTGAAAGTAATCAAAGAAAATAGTTAGTGGAAAAGCAACCCACCCGTATAACTCCAAAAATAATCATCCAAAAGAATTAAAATGAATTTGAGAGATTTTAATTTCAAATGGGCATAAATTTAACCCTCAAACTTCCATTTATTATGTATGGGACAATAAGATCAAAACTCAAAAGAAATTCAATAAAAAAAAATCCTCCAATTATAATCATGTTAATATGAATATGGAACAAATATGAGTGCTCATTCTCACCACAAGAGGGATTGAATAATATTATTTATATAAAAGATTATGCTTGTAAGATGATAAAATGCTTGTAAAAATATTTGACATGGTGACTATGTAGAGTTAGTGATCTGAAAATTACTCAAGAACATAGAAAGTTATGAGAATGAGGAAAAACTATTTTACCATATCAATAACAACTTTTTATTCAAAAATACATTCAAAGGAAAAACTAGTGTGTGATCCTTCTAGTTCTTTCCACCTCCACTGAGAAATACATTTATTGGTCAACCAACAGTAATAAAAAGAAAAGGAAACAATAAAACTAATTAAAAACTAGAAAGAAAAACTAATACTATGCAAATAAAAGAAACTAGCCTATTCTATCCTACTCCTATCCTACACTACACTGGCTGAAAAAATGAACTATGTAAAGTAATAATGCCAATGTAGCCATCCATGTAATTCCAATTCTGCAAGCATGTTTTCATCACTACAAATTAGTAACAAAACTTGGAGTAAAAATAGACTAAAAGTAGGAAAACATTAAAACATGGAAAACTCTATCCACCATATTAAAGATGTCATAGTGATAATTCATGGGAAATTTATCCGAGTAAGATCCCTCCAACCATGCTTCAATTCTATCATAAATATGACATGACTATCATAGAATTGATGGAGGGAGTTTAGGGGAAAGTAGCATACCAAATGAAAACCATGCATAGAATCTGTGTGAAGTGTACTTGGTGAGAGAATATTTGTGTTGATATACTTGTTAATTCCTGAAGATAAGCTAAAAGAATGAAGGCCTGACATAACCATCGGCATAGACCAAAGTGCTTCATTATCTTGGAAAGCCTCTCTGGGCTCATACTTCAAGCAACCATCAACTTGAGATACATTAGTGGAATGAAATGATATATATTGACTAGCACCCACCATGGTATAAGGAAAACAATTAAGAAAATAGTGGAACCAACTAACATCAACAATCTCAACTAAAGGGTTACTTGAACAAGAAGACTCCCTATTATTAAAAAAGGAAGATGAAATAGAAGAAGACATGGTATGATATACATCTGCTACAAAATTTCCTTCATCCCACAAAAAAGGTTGATAAAGCATAAAATTACTAATTTCATGGGAAGAGGCCTTATCCTCTCTATATTCCATATGCACATTACCACCATTAAGTACTCTAAAAGGGGTCATCCCTATAGAGATTATTTGAATAGGATCATGGGTGGATCTTTGCAAGATCAAACCATTAAAAAGACTGGGATACAAAAAATAATAAGTAGAAGAATTAAGAGAATGAAAAGCCTCTATTGAACAAGAAACATTTCCAAAAGGTGTTTCTTTGAATGATATTTCCTCTTCCTTAAGAACATTAGCTACTAATTGTGAATTGGTAGGCTTCACACTAGGAATGATTTTACAATCAACACCTTCCTCAACATTGTTTTCCTCTTCTAAGGAAAAAGTGGGTTGTTGTGCTAAAAGAGTTAAGACTTGTATGTTTATTTCTTCTCCCTGAGTGAAATCTTTGTTTTGCTCCTGCAAAATATGAGAATCTTAAATATCTTTCATAACATACTCATTGTTAGAAGAGAGGATAAAATTGCAATAATTTTTAGAGAAAGAAGGTTCAATAAATAATTTGGAAACAATAGGAAAACCTTCTTGATCTCTCTTGGATAAACTATGAGAGATTATAACAACAAAACAACTAAGATAAGTAGAAATTAATTCCTCTTTATCCATTGGTGAGGACGATATCATATTATGAGTTTCTATATTTTCTTCATTAATAGAGTGATTAGATTTCATGTATTTCTCCATCGCTTCCTCCTCCATTTCTTGTGATGGAAAAGACAAGATAGGATAATGAGAAACTTACATAACCATCAGTGTGACCTGAAGTGTCTCATTATCAATAGAAAAACCCTCCTCTTGGTCATGTATAGAAAAATATGAACTTGAATTTACTACACAAGAGGTTTCTTTTTCATCACAAGGAAAGAAAGGGGGAATGGAGTGGTGAGAGGATACATATGTTTTTTTGGGAAAAAAATTATCTCTCGTAGCAAAGAAAGATCCAGACATATGAAGTCCAACTAAATCATTAGTATTTTCAACATTTTCATTTAAATCCAAATCAATATGTAGAGTAGCATTAAGGCACGATTCATATTCTTCATCCTCCGACTAATTTGTTTCATTAGTAAGCTAAGTTAAATGGAGAATCAAATCATTGATAGAGGGCCTATCATCCAAAGGAAATCCATATCAAATATGCATAAATATAATAAGAAATTCTTCAAGAGATTCACATTTGTTTCTCCTAAGCCTTGATATTTCTGCACACAATTCATCATAAATATAATTCTCAAAAGCATGCCAAAATTCACACATTAACTCCCCCCATGTGTGAATATAGGTAGCTGACAAAGTCTCACACCAACTCTTGACCCAACCTATGAAAGTGAGAGTGAACAAATTGCAAATGACACCATCATGAAAGATATTTTGAGAAAAATAAAGTTTCCATAATTGAAAAGCATGTTCAGATGCAGATGTTTCACCCACCCCGTCAAATTTGATTTGAGACAAGAGATGGAAAATATTTCTAGGAGTTTTAAGAGGTACAAAACCATAAAAAAAATCTCCATAAATGGATATGGGAAGGACCCATTAATAAATAAAAATAATTTAATAAGAATGACTCCATGAGATCACCTTGTCATCTATCCCTCCTTCTAGTGCCATTTTTATTGACGAATCCAAATGTCTTGTCAAGCAAGTAGGGAAGAAAGCCTAATGGTAGGTCCCAATCAGACCCACTCTCATTTGGGATGGCGTTTCTGACTAGTATGAGGGTTCGGTTTCCGCTAATAATTAAAAGAAAAAGAGAAAGACAATAAACTATCACCCCAAATAACTATAATTAATTCTAAATATAATCTAAAATAAAAGAAAAATGATTAATCTAACTACATCTAACCTATAATGTAAGAGAAAAAATAATAGATAAATATAGTTTAAAATGATATTTTTGACATCATAAATAGTTCATGTCAGTCAACAATATATTAAAACAATGATACAATGATATTGCAGAAATAATCATAAAAAGTTGCAGATAAGACGTGTAATATGATCTTTGTACTCATTAAAAATCACAACAACCTAAGTATTCCAAATACTGAACATAGAAATAGTTCATGTGACAAGCACTCAAAAAACTTAAATAACAAACACATTAGTAGAGTAGTCCCAAATGTATCTAATAATAATCATGATCTCGAAATGCCTTTTGCTCTTCATTGTTGAGTTAATAGTATAGCCATCAAATGATGGGAAAAATTCCCCCCTTACATTCAACGAGTTCCCTTTTATAAAACAAGAGAGACTCTTCAGTTCCTGTGTTTGTTTGTTTTTGTTCAGTTACAAATTCTCATTTCATCTTCCTTGGTTTTGTTATTCTACACTTTGGATCTCTATTATATTTTCATAAATGTATAAGAAAGAATTTTAAACAGAATTTGAAGATATTTTTGAGTAGTCAATCTCATTCCATATGATGTTTATGAGTGATATTATCACTAATTCTGCGCATTTGCATCTTCCTCTGTTCTTCGGATTTTCTGGGCATTTTTTGGTGTTACTTTGTTGAATACGATTGTTCCCTCTTCTTCTTATGTGTTTCATATTTACAACATGCTCTTGTAGGTATGATTTCTCCTCCTGGAAATCTAGTTATGGCTTCCTCAACATTGCACAACCCATTTTTTAATTAAATTCGGGCCCCTTCTATTCTCTGTATTTTCTAGGAATTTTTACCATCAATCTATTAATACTATTTGTACCATCCTATTATACTCTCCTCTAACTTTCCAATGAGCTATCTTGGGCTTGATTTCATCTTTGGGAGATCAAGATATGTTCATTTGAACATTGCGTAGTCCATTTCCCATTAAATTTGTGACATTCTATTATTTGCATTTTTGGGGATTTTTTTGTTACCGTTATGGCTTGTATTTATCCTCCAATACATTCTCTTGCTCGATACCATTCCAACAAGGTATCATGGGCCTGATTTGGACTCATGTAGCTCAATATATGGCCATTTTCATTTGATGCTCAATAACCCTTGATCTACCCATGGGGGAATCTGAACCTTCAATCTTCAATCCTAAAACATTATACTACATGCATTAGATAAATCAATCTTGAAAGGTTTATATGGTTTTTTCCCCCCTTAGTCTATGTGTGGAAATAGAAGAGGCATAGGACCTAGGGCTCACGTAGAAATTTTGGCCAATAACCATAGTAAAAATAGGAAAATAAAAAGTCAATGAAATAATAAAAACCAAAATAACCCAATGGTTGAACTCCAAAAATTGGCGTACAGTAGAAGACGATAAATTATAGGATGGTAAGTGTTGGTAAAATTTACGTTTATTGACAGGAATTTGGGAGTGAAACCTGATGAAGACTTTTGAATGGTGAGGGCATGAAAATATTAAATAATATTAAAATTACGCCACTGTAATAAAGTAATATAAGACCAAGAGTAAATGGGCTTCATGAGGGTGAGCCCATATCTCAAGTTCGATAAGTTGGGCTATTTATGAAATCATGGGTCCAAAATATTATTAAAATAATAATCTTAAGGTAGGTTTCCGAAAAGTCAAACCCCAAATTAATATTAAAATAATCCCTAGTTTATGTGTTGGTCGGACTTCGAAGAGATAGGCAAGAGTTGCATTATGGTAAAATTATGATGGAAATCCTCCGATGGGAAACCCTCAATGAAAATTTTCTTAAGAGTTAATCGAAGCCTAAGCACTGTGGAAAATATTAAAATAATACAATGTTGTCATTCCAAGGTATTCAGGAGGGTAGGAGGGGAATCTGAGAATAAGGGAAGGTTTGTACTAATGATGAATCCTGATGGGATTTACCAAGTGAAACCTGATGGGGTGAGGGGGGGATAATATATATAGTTGCACGAGAACCGCTCCCAGCATCTCCAACATCTCTTAAACTTGTTCCTGATATTTCAGGAGCTTGGGAACGTGTATGAAACATCCCCAATAGGTTGGGAACAGTTTTGGGAACTTGGAAGCCTTTTGGGAGCTTCAACATCAAGGAAATAGGATCTTGGGAATGCGTTTCTGAAATAGAGAGATTAAAATTAAAATTATATTTAGAATTTTTTGTATTAAGAAGTGCCAATTTTCAATATTGTTAAATGAAAATGTATATATTTTTATTCCATTATTACAAACACATAATTTATTACAAATACTTTTATTATGTTTATTCAAAATATCACTATAAAACAAAGACTAAACAACACATAAATATTATTTCAAAAATTATTTAGATAAAAAAGCTTAAAAATACTCACTAGTTGTGAATATGAAAAACTTTTAATGCATGTATATTTTCCTTCAAGCCCATACTAAACATGAAAGTTGAATAAATCAATACCATTTCCATGCCAATCATTTGCTCCAATGCTTCAAATTTACAAAGATGTTTAAAGTTTATATATGTAAAGTTTAATTTTAAAAAGATGTAAAAATAATATTTGTATTTTGTTTCTCATTTTCTAATCAAATCTTTATGGATATTAAAGTTTCAGTGTTGTGTTAAATATAGTCATATAATTATTAGCAAAAACTAAATTAGTAGTTTTGATATTGTAGGTGTTCTAGTAGGAGCAACATTGTCATGGATTGACCTTCTATTTTATTGAAATAAAATTTTAAATGTATCATTATCTCGATCCATTGTAATCTAGAATTTTTTTATATTTTTTTTAGTATATAATATTGTCGCTCCCTACAAATTTGGGGGAAACTTCTACTCGTTTCGGACACTCGTATCCATTTTCCCAACTTTCCCACATTTTGGAAATCATGGAACACACATACACACACATGTAGAAAAAATTGTTATAAATTACAATGGGGAACTTAAGGAAAAATTGGAAAAAATGAAATAGAAAGAAGCAATACTAATAACATATGTGTGTGTGTGGAAAAATTCAAATTATATCTAATTTAATGGGGATATGGAGAAAATATTATATGAGAACTATACATTAGGGCTTTAGGACAAATTGCACAATGTAAAAAAAACTAGTTTACCCACGTAAAAATAATTTTACCCATGTAAAACTAATTTTGCCCATATAAAACTAATTTAAAAGTAAAATTGATTTTCTCATGTGAAATAAATACTAAGAGTAAGTTTGGGGATAACCATGGGCAATTTGTAAAAACCACAGGAAAATAAAACCATTTGCAGTTTTGCGAAACCATGGACACATTAAAAATAAAAATAAAAAAATCAAATAACAAAAAATAAATAAAAAATAATAATAAAATAAAATAAACAAACTATACAAATTATACACAAAAATAAAATAAAAATTAGGAAAGGGTTCCACACATTCTTAGGGTTCCACACCTAGGGACCAAAAATAGAAGCATGACATATCAGGTAGATTTCGAGTAACCCGATATCGAGTCGGGTAGGTATGTAATGTGGATATCCTAAGCGTGTGATTTTGGATACAATTAATGAAAAACAACGAGAGGTTAAAAAAATGACACGTCACATGACATCATAACGTCATGATGAGTGACCCACATGATAAAAAAAGATTTCGACGCTCCCCAGGCACATGAGGCATGTCAATCCAGTCAAGGTGAAAATCATGAAGGGAAAACTTGACAAGTTTGCAAGGACACAAAAACCAATATGATCGGGGAAAAATATCCCTTGTCAGACCACGATGCATGAATCTAGATTAGGATAAGTGGAAAACAAGAATTAGGTTACAATACAACAAGGTTACACATCTGAGAAGCTCTATAGGTCTTCGGGGATCAGAATGAACAAAGTAGATAACCTAACTTCCTAATGAGGAAAAGAGGGGAGGCCTAAAGAAGAAACCAATAAAGATCAATCCGAATAAGTTCATGCCTTTCAGACCTCGAGAATATCACAAGGGACTTCATTTGGCCATTTCGATGAGCAAACCCGATGAGGGGAGCCCGATAAGATTTCAACCTTCGAGCTTCAAACTAGACTTAAGATAATGCACACTCATCACTCTGAATGAGGATTCCTTATAAACTCAAGTCTAATGAGCTCGCAGGATAGGACTGCAAGAAAGGTGGATCCGATAGCCTTGTGAGCTTCAGACCTCAAGGCAACTATAAACAAAGGTGAATCTACTTCCTAATGAGGGAGAGCTCGGTAAGGATCAAGGTTTCAGCCTCATTAATGCAATGGTGATAAAAATAAAAATGGTTGAGGTTCAATCAAGATAATGCTTAGTTCCTAATGTTTATTGTTGGCTCCAAATGATAAACATGATCGACATAGAGAGAAGTATAGGAAAGAGGAAGAAGATCAAGAGTTTCCCCGCATGCATTTCAAGGATGGAGCGGTCATGTAAAGGAAGTGACCCTGCAAACTTGCTCCTACAACCACATAAAATATGAGATTAGTTATGTGAGGAAGAAGACACTTACCATTATATCATAAACATTACATTATTTTCCTTCAACAAACGTATGAATAAGTGTTGGGTTTGTTCAAAGAGAATCATCCATGATCTCAGATGTTGTAGATAAGTGTCTTGAAAGTTGCATATACTGGGTCTCAAACTCATAGAAAGGGTTAATGATCTTATGATTCCAGCTAAGACTTTGAAATTGAAGAGTATGATAAACATACGAGAGCATAAATATGAAGACATTAGGCACAGCATCCAAGTAAGCGGATGCATAATGCATATGTGTTCTTAATTTAAGTTATCCATTAAGAAACTCCTAAAAAACAAACCCATTCAAGACATACAATAAAACATCAAACTCTGTAGCCATATAGGATAATCAAATACTCCAGAATCTGCAAAAGTTCTTGAAGATAACTTGTCAATTTCATCATACAAATGTCAATGAAGCATTATGAAGACATTTGAAAGAATAATATCAAAACGATTAACAAAGCTCAATCAAAGAGAACCATCAATAAAGATCCAAACCCTGAAATCTCTTAATATAGGTAAAGAATTAGCATTAGGCTCAAGTAGTCGAGGATTAGGCATTAGAGTTCAAATTTTAGTAGGGCACCCCTTTCCTTTTGCTTGTAAAAGAAAAAGTAAAGGGGGGTTGTTTCGGTCACAAGAAGTTCTAGGATTATCACAATATCCCCCCCTTAATTTTATCACCTAAAGTCTATTTTCAACCTTACATAGATGAATCCAAGGATTTAAGGTATTCACACGTGATTTCTTCACATCATGTTTCCTAGCTTACATGTGCTTCTACCAATGCTTGATTCAACTATTGAGATCTTGTCACCATTCTGTAGGAACTTATATAGCAAATAATTTTTCATTTGCACTCTTTAGGATGGACCCAACAATAGAAAAAACTATAAATTTGTTGCCTTTTTCATTTTCCATTCCATCTTAATGAGAACATGTCATGTGTTCCACTAACTTCTAAGTCCTTCCCTCCACATCATATTTTAGGGTGATGAATTGCATGCCCTCTCTCCATAGCTTCCATTCTCAAACCATTGTTGTGAGAGAGTTCATGCCTACCTTGGATTTGACACCATTTTAAAACAATTGGAGAGACAAAGAAACATAATAAAAAACATACACATAACAAAGAACACCATTGATTACATGGGTCCTAGAAACCATTCAAAAGGAAAAATAACACCAATAGATATGTCTATTATCCTTGTCCAATACGGAAAGGAAATGCCACTTGAGGAAATTTACAATGGAGAAAATAAGGCAATTGAATAGGCTTCCTTCACATGAATACCATGGGATAAAAATTTGTGCCACAATAAACTACCGACTATAGAACCACTCTTTGATCGTGACAAGATCAATGTAACAAACAAGTTCACAAGACATGTGTAGATAACAACTGCAATTCCATAAACACTATAAGTTTTTTGCTCTTCTAAATTTGATATCCTCGCTTGGAATTAATTGCTCCATACTTAACACAAACATTGGTTTCCCATCTACTTACTCCTTTATTTCACCTTCCTTATATTTTTGTTGAGAATGACATAGATATATCCTTCCTTTCACTAGGCATACCTAGAATAACCTTAACACTCTTAGTATTAATATTTATGCACTTTATCCATTCATATCCCTCTAGTAAGTGCACGGGGATACAATGTTTGCACACACTTCTTCATTGCAAGAGGGTTTCTCAAAGCTGGGAGAAAAGTGGGAAGTGGTGCCAACCTAGTGAATTATGAGCTATAGATCCTTGGAGGTGTTTTGGTTGAATGCATAAAAATAAGTATTAACATCATTACCAATGGAGGTACTAGAAGTAGTTTAGATGTAGTTGTTGTTATTCAAGACCAAACTAATAAAGCTTCATTAGATGCCCCATAATTTGATGCAGTAAAATAAAAATAATATTTAAGGATGTAGTTGTGTGATGAGGGATGCCATCCACTCAAGGGATATGGGCACTAAGATATCATTGGGATCGTATATCCCTAACAAGAGACTATTGATAAAGTATCTAGATAGATCTCCACACCCCACAAATGATGACGTCAATGACTAGCTAAAGATACTCCTCAAAATTCTTGAAGAGGATAAGTCATGTATGCAACTATGATACCTTTTGGCACAAATCCTAGATATGCTTGTAGAAGTTGAAGAGGGAATTTTTTGTTAGGTGCATAAACATAAAAGATTAGAGAAGGAGTTTCTAATGAATGCTCTTATAGGGGGGCATAAGGTTTAAGATATTATGCTTGGCTTGAGCTCTAACCTAAACATTTTATTGAAGAAATTATGGGGCTCATGGTTCAACCTAGTTTGGTACATTCATTGATCAAGTTACACTTGGCCAATCAATCATAGTTGTTTTTTATTGTGTGACTAGAACATGTTGAATTCAATCTAGATGGAGTAAAGACCTTGCTAGGAATTGAGTGGGATTTTGGTAGTGATGCAACGTTGGATTTGAATAGTTTGTGGAGGCTATGATCTTGCTACTGTATTAGTAGCAAGATCATTACTTCTAGTTCATAGCCTCACAATAAACATGATTAAAATGCATAGCTCTCATTACTAACTAGATAACATAACAACTAGCTTATAAATAGTAGTTGATCTTCTATATTTATCCTTCTTGAGGTGGTTACATAATATTGTAGACGAATCTATAAATGATAGTTGTAATTGATGAAGTACAAATTGGTTTGTGCCTTTAATCAGAGGCACATAGTCTTGTGCATTCAATGGTTTTGGGGTGGCTTGATACATACTCATACTTCTATGTATCTCTCTTGGTTGTCTACAAACTCAAGCTTCTATGGATTGGGCTCTTCCTTAGTATATCATTTGACATTTACATCTTTGCAAAATGTATCAAAACTAATTACAACACACACTAAAACAATTTGCATCTTTTGCAAAAGGAAGATTGTTGTTTTGTATTGACATGTTTATAAAAACATTTTTAGAATGTCGAATAAGGTGGTGTAACCTAATAATACCAAAAATGAAAAACAAAATAAAGATGGGATCTATTTAATAGAACATGAAATGGATGTTAAACAAGTATTTTCCCAAGAAAGGATTGAATTTATGTACATTCAAATTCCGTGCATAACTAGATAGGAATATCTAGTTATGCCTTTCCAATACCCTTGCCCTCTTAGCTCATCCATAATACTTAAAATGTCAAATCTCAATTTAGTCAATTTAGGTTGTCAACAATGGATATAAATGGATATAAGTGTGGCGATGTGGACGTGAGAACAAAATGAAAAAAAATCTCTCAATAGTAACCATGACCCATTACTTTGATTTGGCCAGATTTCTTATTTCAAATGTATTATATTCATTGCATCATCCAAGTTATGATGGAATTCGAACTTAATACTTTAGATGCAATTATGAGAAGATCTTCCATAAGACCTTTGTCTAAACGATGTGATGCCATAGTTAACATGTTCCAGTAAGTCACTGCTAGAATAATGTTGGAAGTCATGCTCATATCATAAACATATTTTATAGTTAAGATGACAATTAAGAAATTTATTGTTCTCATAGAAGGCAATAGTTGATTTTATGATGTGAAAGGTTTTGAGACTTTATTCACAAAAGTCTTGTAAACGAGGATCATGGATTCAAATTTCCCTTGAATCACTATGACTAAGATATTATTATGTACAAGACATATATTCATAATGTATGGTCTTACGTAGATTATTTTCTCAAGGATCAAAAAAAAAAAACCACTTTGCAAAACATATGGGTTTCCTAAATATTTCCAAACAACCTTGTATATTGTAAAGAATACAAGAAGATAATTTCAATTTTAGATAAACTCCATGATTAATCCTCCTTACCAACATCATAAATTACAAAAGGAATTTTAAAGAGGGAAAGTGGAAAATCCAATGAGTGGTCCTTACTGTAAGAAGACAAGATGCAGTAGATTAAGGATGAATGTACAACATTTTTCTTATTGGAAGAATGTATATATAATATGTATATTTTAAAAAAGCGAACTGTTGAAACTCTTTTGTAGCCTGTAAATCAGCTCTCTTTGCAACGAAAATGCTTGCATATTTGCAATAATGAGATGATGCACTCATTAACAAGCATTAAATTTGTTGCATAGCTTGATGAAAGGTCCCTTGTCTTTTTGTTGGTTGTAAGCGTGGGAGGAATGTTGTTGATTTTGTAGGTTATTTATTTGAAAATTTGGTCCCCTTGGTTTTGGATTTCTTTGTCTCTCATTTATGTACATATTGCATGGGAAATATTTTCAACCTATGCTATTATTGTCTTATTCCGTGACTGTTCATGAAACGAAATTGCATTGCATCAATTTAATTCACTCATGCTTAGTTGCATTGGTTTTCTAATTACAATTGATCCATCGTCTAATTGCAGTTGATCGATCATGTGGTTTTGAGTAGCCTAGGGTAGATATGTAATGTAATAGTCTAAATGTTCTATGTTTTGGCTTTTCTCATGAGATATTTTTCGGGGATATTTGTCCAAAATCCGATGAGAAATTGTTATATCCATAGATTTGATTGATTATTTATGTATAATCAGAGTGCCCCAGGGGTTTTTCAGCATGTTGAATCCATTTCTACGTTCAAAAATGAATTTTAAACAACATAAATAGTGATTTTGTGTAGATTTATGTTGTCGGATTTTGGTGAAAAAAGCCAAAATGTAGAACATTTAGACAACACCGATATGTAACATCCAAGTGTAGGTATGTAACATCTAAGTTTTAATTCATGTGAATTTTAATGTAGTTGTGTTGGTATTGAGTAGCCTAGGGTAGGTATGTAACATCTCAGTGTAGGTACATGTAACATCCGAGTTTTAATTCCCATGAATTTTAATGTAATTGTGCAAATGTGATTTAGGTTGGTGATCTAGTTTGGGCAGTAAACCCTATATTGATCAATATGGTCGAGGGTTGAGCTATGTAATATGTACATACACTAATTAATAAAAATGCATCATTGGCTATGCTACTAGAGAGACGGTAACGTTGGGCCTGGGCTATGATTCTAAAACAGAGGGGACTAAAGGGTGGTCCAATGGAAAGCCTGTATTATTCTAATGTTCCATTACCGTATAATCCTTCTCTGACTTATTAGACACTCAACCATTGAATCTATGTAAGAGGATGGTTGAGGTTGTCAAGTCACGTAGTAATGGGAGCATCAACTCACCTAGTAATGACAGTATGGACTAAGTACAATCATGTTTTGGGAAGAGTGAGAGTCAAGAAAACATGGGAGAAGAAGGAAATTCTAGTAGGAAGAGTAAATAGTTTTTACAAGAGGTTTTTGGGAAAGAAGAGGAGAGTTGGGTGTTGGGATAGAGCACCAACCATGTTGTGTATGAAAACAACCATGAGAATGTTGGGTTTTATGCCAAGAAGAAGGTTGTATGCATGCAAGTGATATTTATGTTGAATAAATTGTTCAAGAGCCTTGAGAAGGTTACTATAAGCACTTCTGGAACAATTGTGAATTCCTGGAGTCTCAAGCTAAGAGTTTTCCTGGCCAAGTGTGAGTTGAAGCCTAGGAGGGAAGTGAGACATCCTGAGGGATTGTGTGGTAGAGAAGGGGATCTCATTCCTTGTGTTGTGCATGTTAAGGGGAAAGATAGGTGGTGGGTTGGAATTGTTGTTGGAGTTAGAACCTAGGTTTTGGGTTGTTGTGGGCAATGGAGAGCTAAGAGGGACAAACCTCCTTGTGGACTCATAGCGCGAGCTTGGGAGTGGCTTTCTTTAGAGAGTAATGAAACAAGTCTATGGTTGGGAGGAACGTCCTTCGTATGCAACCATTTGGTTTTTCCATAAATATGTTCTTCCATAAACATATAAGTGTTTTGTTCTATCTTTTGACCATTTTATGTAACTTTTGTGTTTGATTGAGTAGATGCATTCAAGAAATTGAAGTTAGTTGCATGCATCCATGCATATTGTTTAAAATGATACAAGAGTTGTGTTCACTTATTTTTGTAGTAATATGACCCAACAAGATAGATAGATAATTTACAAGATAGATTTTCATCAATTTAACTTTATGTTTAATTATTTTTTCACTTTAATTTAATTTTATATTTTGTTTTATAATGATATATTTTTCAATATAATCGAGTATATTAAATTTTAAAACACAATTTTGAATATGCATTATAATAGTCCCATTATATCTAATGTTTTTTTCCTTTTTAAGATAATATACTTTAATAATATACTTTACATGGGCTACATAGTTAAGGATAGGATTGTTTAGCAAGTTATACATATTTAATTTATGTTCAACTTGTTGAGAGTGAGTGAAATTAGTATATATTTATTTTAACTTTGAACCTTGAATTTTTAAATATAGAGAAATCATTTTT
>ML779848.1:519442-532582 GCA_009831015.1 Picea engelmannii | reverse complement strand
ATTTTCTACCTGAATTGTTCCAGATCCTACAACACTAAGAGATCTATCATCACCAACAAATATTTCCTTGGTGTTACATTCATTTAGAGAAGAAAATATGGATTTATCCTTAGCCATATGATAAGATGCTCCTGAATCAATAAACCACTCATCAGAAGAAGAAGTAGTAGTAGAAGTCTTATTGAAGGAAAAACTAGAAGCATAAAGTGCATGTCCATGAGAAGAAGAAGAAGAAGAAGAATCAATATTGATGTTGTGCTTCTTCATTGCTGCTTCTAAGGCTGCCATCTTCTTGAAACATTTGGACTCATCATGACCATCTTTATTACAAAAGTTGCAATGTTTGTTAGTATTCTTACTTTTATATTTTGATCCTTTGTCACCATTAGGAGCTGAAGCTATCTGAGCAGGTTTGGGACCCTTAGGTTGTTTGTTGTTGTAGCGAGGATGTTTCTTTTTGGGATACTTGGGTTTATCTTTCTACTGGGAAACTAAGGCTTTGTTTGAGGTACCTGCATTGTTGATCACTCCAAGTTGTACAAGCTTATATTCCTCTCTAATCAAAGAAGTACAAAAGGACTCAAGAGTGGGTTGTACATAAGCTTTCCCTACAACCTCTTTCATGGCATAAAAGGTAGATACAAACATAGAATAAGCACTACCTAGCTTAGAAAGAATAAGATATATGCAATGCTCTTCCTTCATTACTATCTTACATTCTTCACATAAAATTCGGAGTGTTTTAAACTTAGATAGATAGTCTCCAAGGCAAGAAAAATCACTTGGACTCAAGGTCAGTATTTTATTTTCTAACTGTTGTGCTCGAATAATATTGAGTTTACCAAATACAGATTCAATCTTGTCCCAAGCTTCTTTGGGGTCATCAATTCCTTGAAGGTGGTACCTTAGATCATGAGAGATGGACATTCCAATTACTCCACGTGCTTCGTCATTTCTATTATCCCATTTGGGTTTCTTATCATCATCAGTGGGGGTTGTTTCCTTTCCCATGGTAATCTGGTACATGCCTTTACTTCTTAATAAATCTTCCATATGGGATTTCCATTGGAAGTAGTTGTTGTTGGTAATCACGATAGTACTTGTAGAAGCCATATTAAATATGTAGATAATGCAGATTTAAAAACTGAAACTAATGATATGGATGGAAAGATCTCGAAAAGTTATGCGGTTTTAAAAAAAACGACACTGAAAACGAACTTCCAATGTGTGAGTTATGCCCTTTTTAAAAAATGTATAAACGGTAACCAAATAACCACGTGATAGTGTAAGCTACTTTATGAAGTGACCCACTTTTATAAAGAGAAGTGGGGATCACTTTTACAATGTGGTTACCTTATAACAGAAAAGTTGCATGCAAAATAAATAACTCTAAAATAAAATATAAAGCTACTTATAGTGATTCACTTTTATACTTGAAGTGAAATGCACTTTACAATTTTTAGCATGAACTTTTTCAAAAAAAAGTAACAAAAGAGAGACTTGAACTCAAGACCTCTTACTTAATAAAGCAAGTTTTAACCAAATGGTCTAGCAAAACATATTGTAATGTTCAGAAGGAGGATTGGAATTGTTGTTGTTGTTGTTGACGACCTTAGAGAGCATGCTCCAAAAAAAAATATTTTCACACACGAAAAAAATTTCGCTTCTCAATGACAACAAGGGTTAGATTTCGGTTAGCTTACCCGGAAGATGCACCTTTTCCTATCTGTTTCTGATTTGACGAGATCACACAAGGCACGGGGAAAAGAGAATACACAGATCTAATATAGTAGCAACCCAGAAATAAAAAAATACAAACCGAAATAAAATCAAAACTTTGCAAAAATTTTAAAAAATTGCGTATTCAGACTTTATACCTTCGGATCTACTGTAATGGCCGTATTTTGGGCAAACGAAAACCTTTTCGAGTGAAACGAAAAGTGTTCCTGAATGAAACGAGTGCTCCGGACGCAATGGAACAATCCTATCAGCTCGAAAATGTACGAAAATGCAAGAAAATGGAGATGAGACAACTTGGCTACACGATCTCGATCTACAACAGGAGCGGGTCTTCAAACAAGCTCTGATACCATGTTCGACAACACAAGTATTCCAACAAAGGAAGAATACCTTCAGTAACCACTCACATAACCAGATCAAAGATCAACACACCGATGTTTTCACATGGTAAAACCCCTACGGGGAAACATCCACGATCCCAGCCAACACGGCCACTTGGAGCAGTTTATTAATGAAAAGAAAAAGATTACAGAGAGATTTTACAAAAGAGTTTCTCACAATCGATCATCGGCAAATGACCCTCCATGCTCTTTAAATAGATATCATGGACCAATCGGGTGTTAAGCCACAGATCAATGGCCTTTAAGATCGAGGAGAGTATGAACCGTCAGATCACTCTATGTCGAGAACATATCGTGATCGTCAGATTTCCTAACTGCAAATGCATACTAAAGAAACACACTTTTACCTAATGACATATTAAACCAAGTAGATCTTAACTAACTCCTAAGTGTCTAAATATCCTAACAGATTTCAAGTCAATGAAATTGTTGAACTCCTTATTATTTTGAATAATTTGTTTGTATGTTTTCGTTTCCCAAATTATCTCTTGAAACTTTCAGATTAGAAACTATAATTTGAATGATTTAAAATTCATATTCAATTTGATTTACTTATTATCCCAAATAATCCTTCCTATCTTTATTTAGTCCAAATTATCTCTGGAATCTTTTGGATTTGGTATGAAAATTTAAACTGTGTTATTTTTTTTAATAAATATAGAATCATAATGAAAATCTTGATTCCCTATATTCTATTCAATTTGGTTTACTTATTATCTTAAATAACCTTTCCTACTTTTAGTCCAAATTATTTGGAATCTTTTGGATTTGACAATATTTTAATTATTTTAATTTTTTTTAATAAATATAAAATCTTAATGAAAATCTTAATTTCTTATAATCTATTATTTATTAATATTGATCAATATTTTTTTAATAATATATTTTTGGAACCTTAATTTTTTTAGTTTTTACAAATTATATTATTGTGATATAATTTTAACCAAATCAAACACACTTAAATAAAATTGCCTCTATTTCAGCGCCCACTCCCTCTATAAATGATAACATGGCCATGCGATAGGCACAATGTGAAGTTCTTTGTTCATATCCCATGCAATAGGCGCATGTCCCGAAGCTCATCGTTATAGGCATGTGGACAATTATTTTTCCATTCGTTATAGTTAAAAGTAGTCATTGACATATCCATAAGAACTGGAGTAATTGTTTCTGGATCACTTTTCAAGCTAATTACGGTTGGATTTTCGATTGAAAGTGGTTTGTAAATGGTCTTTTTAAAATAAAATAATTGTATCCTAATTATTTCACCAATGCTAAATAATCACTTTTCAAGCTAATTACGGTTGGATTTTCAATCTATGTTTCATCTCATGATTGCAAGAGGTAAAGCCAACAGAAAGCTTTTTACCAAACTCGGAGTTCTTTCTATGTTTCATCTCATGTTTTCAAGAGGTAAAGGCAACAGATATTTTTCAAAAAATATATTTAGGAAATATTGGATTTTATGTTTTGTGTGTTTTGTCAAGTTTATTTATCTTTTTGATCAATTGGATAGCAGTAGTTATACATTAATTTGAAATAATTGATTTATTAAAAATGTAAAACCTAAATCTGTATGAAATAATTGATTTATTAAAAATGTAAGACTTAAATCTGTATAGAGATAACGATATATCACATCTAGATGATGATGTATCAAATCTTCAGATGAAGGTAACGAAACCATTAACTTAAAGAATTGTAGCCAAGTTTCAAAAATTGTAGCCAAGTTTCAAGAACACAATGACATAAAGAAAGAAGCACATGATGATGTAACAGAGTCTAAGGAGCAATTAGGTAAACGTTTTCTCAAACAACTCATGTAGGTGACATTGGATAACAAGAAGCACATGGTGACGTGTCAAAATTCAATATGTCAAAAAAGAATTTATTGGCTCCAACAATTTCAAAATTCCAGTTTCAAGAAAACAGTGAAATTGGGCAGCTAGAAGCACTTGATGACATCTCAAAGTTCATGGCGCGAAAAAGGAAACTATTGGTTTCAACAACTTCAATACCCAAGTTTCAAGAACACAACAATATTGGACACCAAGAAGTACATCCGGATGTATAAAAAATATGGGTTCACTAGTTCAATTTCAAGAATTCCATGGGATTGGATAGCAAAGACACATGAAGATGTATCAAAGTCTAACATGAAAACAAGTAAAATATTGGCTCAAACAATTTATGTAATCCAAATTCAATCACACAATGAAATTGAACAAAAAGAACCACTAAATATGTTGAAAATATAAAAAGAGAACCAAAATAGTGGGAATTCTCTGAAAAGAATCTCATTAGGTTAAAGAGAATTGGCTTGTCTTTACTATGCTTACTCTTACATGGTCGAGATCTCGGAGTGAAGAACCTATCTTCAAATTAAAGATCTATCAAGTATTTTTTCCTTAATAGGGCCTTTTCATTCCAATTCATTCCAATACGCATGGGGCCAAGCGAAAGTAGAGAGGGGTAGGTGCTTGTGGGGAGGCTGTCCAAATGCTATCACCGGACGGAACGAAGCACTACTACTTAAATGCTCTTGGGATTGATTCTACTAGAGGATCACCGTATATGGATCTGGATATGCACCTGGATAGAGAACTACAATATGATCTACTAGCACTGAGTCAACTGGATCTGGGTCCGGATCAACTGAAACTGCAGCTTAAACTGCTCCTGGCGAAGATGTTGTCTTCCCCGTCCAACTATACCTATGTTTATGTTTCTACCACTGGTACTCTTGTAGCTTCTATGACTGCTTTTAGTTCATATACCGCCTATGCTGCTAGTGAATAAACAGGTTCTGGCACGGGGTCAATCGGATTTGCATCTGGAGGATCTGTATATTAATCAATAGCTTCCACTACGGATAGTTAAGCAACTGGATCAATTGGTTCTTCAACCACCTTTGTTGCTAGCTTTATCATAGGGGGATATGGATCCGTGCGAGGTTATGGCTATCAAACTCAAAGAATTAGCTGATTTACTAAGCTGTGCAGAGTGTTAAGGAAAATGCCTAATTACATCCTTAACTAGTTAGTTAGTTAGTTAGTTTACCATTACAGGAGTTGGTAACTCACTCTGTAACGTCTTGTAACCATATTGTGTAACTATACATGTTCATATTAATATAATACACATCAATAGTGTAGTGTGTTGCATCAATTCTATCTCTGCTTAATCTTTTCAAGGAGTACGTACTTTATTTTAGAGGAAGAAATCTCTAATCTAGAAGATGAGTTGAAAAACACTAACAATGAAGTGAAAATCTTAGAAAAGGAGAAACTTGCACTTTTGGATAAGCTGGTTGTGTTGGAGGGTTTGGTTGAAATATCTCAACCAAAAATTGTAAGCACTGTTGCAGTTTTTGTTGTTTTTACTTGATCCAGATGGATATTGGTGGCCACCCACCTTTTCCGACTAGCTCAAAATAGTTTTCTGGCAATTTTGGCAATTTACTATTTTTAGCAGTTTTTAACTTCGGGGGCCATTTTGAGGGCCCAAATGAAGGTTTTTCGATATTGAGATTTTCAATGAGAGCTAAAGGAATTATTGAGCCCTGAGAATGAATATCCTTGACAATACCTTTCTAACGAGCTATCACACGCCTAAAACAGAGATCGTATGCAAAATTTATGACCCCGGGAAGTTGATGTACTCACTTACCCAAACGGGGCCCACATGACTTTTAGCGCTTCATCTCCTAGGGTTAGGTTTTTGGATATCTAGGGTTTTTGGAATTTCTGTTTATTGTAAAAAGGCCTTCAGAGCCTCATTGTAACCATCTTCTTGCGAATGCGAGTAGCCGTCACATCTCTTCTCAGAGATAAGCTACCACCATTCTAGCGAGTCTTTCACTCTGTATTTTTACAGTCTCTGTACATTTATTTCATTAATAGAAATCATGTATTACTGTATATCTATGTTTATGGTTGCATCTTTGATACATTTCTGTTATATTATTGAATATCTGTGATATCTTTGTGCATTTCTTTATTATATCTCCGATCTCATTTCGTGCCGAAAATAATCTGGATCAATACTTGTAAATTCTTGTAGTTTACATAAGCAAATTGATGGTTGAATATTTTGATGGTGATGGTGATGATGATAATGATGATTAACATCACTGAGACTGAATTGGTCTATTTGAGATCTAATGTTGGTATAGGCTCGACAATCAAAGAGAAAGTGCTTGTCATCTTCAACCTTAGTGTCACAAACCTTAGGCAAGTTTTCATTCCATGGGGTTTTAGGAATTGACCAATGCCAAGTTTCACTATGGAGCTCGTGAGAATTTGATATTATCTTAGAAATGTTTTTTTTTTCTTTACACTTGTCAAAACAAAAAAATATTTTTGATCTATTCAACAACATCAGTAAAAAATGACTAAAAGGAAAAACTTTCTATTCGGATAACTTGGCCATGTTGAACTGTTTGGTTGTATCTCCTAGACAAAATATATCCACATATTATTGCAGTCTCTGTTGTTTTTATAATTGTAAGTTCTTGTACTCTGCATAAACAAATTGAATGTTAACAATTTTCCTGAAGTCCATCGCAAAAGGTTTTATTCCCATAGTTTATTGGGTTTTCTTAGAAAGTAATGGCAAACATTTATTTATGGTCTAGTATTACCCATTTTTGAAGTGTTTTCCTTGAATGATGAGAGAGTATTTGTTGAAATAATGTAACTACGAAGAGTATTCTTATTATTATTGTTATTTTATTCATAGGATTAATCCCCATTGAGGATTGATCATGTTGGTAATTGTATTAGGACCAAATCCCCTTTTGTAGATTGGTCAACAGACAATTATAATAGGCAGAATAAGAAGTCAGCCCCAACAGTTAATAAGAAGACCCAAAAATATAATAAAGGTGGGTTTACCCACCCAAATTAAGAAGTCGGCCCTGCCAGTGAAGAGACACTTCACACATGCCAGAACTTGTATAAATAAAGGAGGCTAGTGCCTCATTTGAACACACCTCACTTGCTCAGTTTGAGAGACAAGTTCTGATCTGTTACCGGCAAAGGAGAGAGGGAGAAGAGTGGTGTATCTTTTGGAGAGGACTATTTGTATTGGTTTGAGTTATCTCTTGACATTGTATTGGCAATTTATGATAAGGAAGTTTTTGCTAGGTTTTCTTCCCCTAGAGGGTTTCCCAGGATAAATGTTGTGTCTCTTGTAAATGTGTATTTCTCAGTGATCTTGTTCTTATGTTGCTCTTATCTATTGAAATGCAAAGAACTATAACAATGGCATAAACATTAACAGTATTGGTATGTGTTGGGTGTTTTTTGGATCTTCAATAGATGTCCAATACAATTGTGTTTATGAAAAACTTGTGGAATATTGGTTTGTTTATCATGATTTATTTATTATTTGTTTACATGTACATTTTTTATTTGGTTGTTTATTCACATATATTTTTTTTCTATATTAATGTGTTATATAATTTTTTTTGTTTTTAACATAGAAAATTATTTATATTCATTTAATTTATAATAAATATACAAGTTTCATCTTTTTCCTCTATGTGTTTTTATCATTTTTTTATTTAAATTTAGTATTTCTTTATCATTTTTTTTTTAATTTAGTAGTTGGTTAATTGACTAGATTAGTTGGATATAGAAATCTATTATAGTAACTTAAGAAGTAACACTAGGATAATTTCTACTTAATATCCAAGAGAATTTTGAAACTATGAGGATTTCAATGTAGATATTAAAGATTTTGCCTAACGTCATAGAATGATATTTTAAATAAAAATGTAATAGACAATTTTTATAATGGGTTGACTTCAAACAATAAAAGGCATTTCTTTGTCCATGTTAAAAAAAAAACTCTCATATCAATTAAATTGGAATATGATAACATTTTTTTGTTTTTGTTTTTTTGCCTAGCCAAAATAGATTGGAATATGATAACATTTTTTTGTTTTTGTTTTTTTTGCCTAGCCAAAATAGATTTGCATATAGACCTATATCATAAGGACCAATTAAAAATCTTATATAAGCATGATTGATAGCTTGGACCTAAAAAATCCCAACATATCCTAATATGGTCTTCATTGTTTGTTGCTTTTAAGTGTTCATGTATGGTGTCCCTTTTTTCCTTCCACTCAATTTTGTGTTCATGTTCTTTTTAGCTCTATTTTCTTGAAATGGTAAGATATTCTTGAGGTTATCCTTATTCCTTCTATTATTTAAGGATTGATGAGCTTGGGATTCCTATCCAAGATAGATATGTCGATAGATAATAATCCTTTAGTTACATTGTCATTGATTAGATAATGGATACTCATACTTCTCATATGGTTACTTTCGTTGTTACTTTTTTTTCAATGGAATACATGTCTAAGGAAACCCTCGAAGTACTTCCCCTTATTTTGAGGATGGTATAGAAGGTAAACTGGATGTTTTCACTTTTGGAAACCTACCTGGTGGGGACATCATGTGAGGCCGAATAATATCTACAAAGGCAGCCAACCCGAGGACTTGACCCTACAACCTCCTACCTATAATTCATACCACTTAACCACTTGAGATAACCCATCGGGTTTACTTTTGCTATTACTTATGGGCACTTTATAACTATATATATTTCCTTTTATTATTTTGACCTTAAATTAAAGGTGTAAGTTCATTCTCATCCTTTTTATTCTCATGTTTCTTAATTCTAATCTGAAGCTCTAATTATTTTATAGTGTTGTAGGGATTATGTCACTGGGCTAGACTCATCTCCTTTGAGTGTCCCATACCAACCAAGAAGTCTATTCTCCGAGCAACACCGACATGACCTCACATGTTGGGCTTAACCGACAATCCGCTTAAATCATCTGGAATATGCCTCTTCGTCATTTCTTGGCAAACCTAACCAATCATGCTTATTATAATTGCAGAAGTTCAAATGCTCGCTTCACCATAGGCAATGATGTACCATCACCACCCAACCATCGACACCTATGTGCTCCTTCTCCCAAACCAAGCATACTCAAACAACCGACTGCCCAACATGAAACAGTGCTACCATCCATCTAGACTAACCCGTGATAGTCACCGAAGATCATGCCCCTTCGTGTAAGGTGTCTGCATACCTTCAACGCACATACCGCCAAGGTCATCTTTCCATAGACGATACACAATCTACCACATTTCCAAGCCGTGCCATCCCCACCGAGAAACCAAACATAGTGTCTCATCAGTTGGGTTCATGTCCTAGTCGACAAGATGTCCTCCTTGATCCTCCTAGCATTTCCTCTAGTACACCATCCTAACCATCACATGGCTACACCCACGATTCAGCCATAAGGATACAAAAATTGGAAACTCGTTGTACAACTTGCCAAACATGCTCGACACACCTGCTCAAGGACTTGTTGCGCATCTTCTCGAATCAATTTGACTCGCCCTTCGTCTCCCAAAACTAAACACACACTTAGCCATCTCATTGACCGGTCATGTCACCATGCCCATCGTTATAGCGCGTGCCCGAGATGAGAGCCGAGGTATAACATACTCCCCCACTTAAAATTGTTGACATCCTTGTCAACGCGACCCCATTAGCTAAATCGATGAAGGGGTTCTCAGTGGTGGTGAAGAGAGAGTTCCACAATGCCCATTCGAACGATGCTCTCATACCATCTGTCATGGGGTTGGGGATCCCGGTTGAGTTGCAGAAGCTCAACATCCTCAGCTCCATGCGGCACCGACGCCTTTTGTTTAATGGTAAGGCCAAGATGAAGTACTTGACCCAAGCTATGCCTAACACACTTAGTCTTATTTCCTTACTTAATTTATGTTTACAATTATTATACTTAGTTATCTTCAACAACAGTAAAATAAGCATTCATACAAGTACAAAAAGAAAGTACTTGTGAGCGGCCAAACTATCTTAACACCCAAAATTTGATATAAAACAGAAGTGTGTCGAGCTCAACTCATGCCACACAAAGAAATTATGCAATGGGGAGATTTCATTACAATAACCTATTGTGAAAATTCCAAATCTTCCTCAACGAGTTAGCCAATATGCGCCCTTCCTCCGCATCCACAACTAGAAGACTTGTGCAAAAATCTCATCACCTTCCTTCATAGTTGAATAGCTTGTGTCTTGCCTCAAACCAACCAACCTGTGATTCCCAAACTTAACCAAATATTAGATTCATACAAGTACAAAACAAAACTACTTATGGGTGGCTAAACCGTCCTAACACCTGAATTCTGATATAAAACATAAGTTTGTCGAGCTCAACTCATGTCACACAAAGAAAGCCCACAATGGGGAGCTTTCGTTACAATAATATGTTGTGAAAAATCCAACTCTTCCTCGACGAGTTAACCAATGTGCACCCTTCCTCCACAACTGCATCTAGAAGACTTGTGCGAAACTCTCATCACCTTATTTCATAGTTGAATAGATTATGTCTTGCCTCATACCAACCAACCTACGATTCCCAGACATAACCAAATCTCAGATTTCCTCCTTGTAACCGAAATCCTTTGATCTAGAAAACACGCCATGACCAAATGATCTCTTGCCTCTTTCCTTCTTTCTTATTTTATTCCTTCCAAATGGATTTCCTTGCTCGGTTATATAGGATACCCAACGGTCATGTCCTCCCTCTTCTCCACAACGCCATGTCCACATTTGCGAACTCGATGTGCATTGTGGGTGTGTGTTTCCACCGAACGTGCCCCTCCAACTCTAGCTGAATTCTCACTTCATGAAACCAAATTTTCCATGGGCATGCGCTCTTTCAACGCGCTCCACTCACACTAACTGAATTCTTCATTTTTGCATCGAGGGCTCCCAAGAAAATACTCTGTCTCATCTTCGGTTCGTTTATTGGTGGTGTTCGCAACACTCTTCGATTATTGGAAACACCCCTTGGTGCGTTCTCAAGGAGTGGAGTGTAACCAACTTTGTTTGGTTGGTTCCCCTTTGTCTCACCCAAAGCGTCCAAGTCACTATTTTTCACATCTCATTGGTTGGGTTCTCTTGCTACCAACGCACCCGTCCATCCAACCATCTATCTTTGATGAGGGACCCCATGTCCACCATGGAACACCCAACTTCATTTTCCTTTGGTTTCTTTGGTGAGGGAGCCCATGATCACCATGGGGTGCCCACTATCTCACATCCTTCAACAAGTCTCTACAAACAACTCCTTTCGCAAGCCATGGGTGTGCGAAGTCATCTATGGCACAACGACACACCCAAAGAGTCCTACTTCGTCTATAAAGTGACCGAGCGCCCTCCCACTCACTTGATTTTTCCATCTTGTCGCATGGAAGGAGCGCACGCGCTCAAGTCCACTCCTGAGGTGTTACATGCTCCCCCACTCAAAGTTTTTTATGTCCTCATAAATCCCAACATAATTCATATGTTGTGATCGCAACTGATGCTCATCTACACCTCAAATTGTCATTCGCATCCACATGCCATGTTTCGCATTGATCTCGAAAAAGCATCACCTTTGGCCTCAATATTACATCTCGTTGTTTTCTGCTGCAATGACTACCAAGTTTTCCTAAGCCTTGAACTTCTAATGACCTTCGTTGTATTCAGAACCAACCTAAGACCATGTTTCTGCACATAGCTATAACTCCCACATATTAGACTAGTTGGGTGATCAGTATGGTCGTTGCATCTAATATGGAAGTACACACTTCTCCATGTTGCAAATTGTTTCTATCCACAACTAATGTCTCTCAGTCCAATCCTCAAGCTTCAGGAAAAGTTCCTCACCCTTGCCAAATTTTTACCAAGTCTTCAACTTGGTTTCACAACTTCTATCTACACCTTCACGTACTGGCTTATCTTTTTGCAATCAAACTAATATCTGTCTTGACTTCAATATTTTCACTTCAATTTTTTTCTATGATGCCTCTTCACCAAGGCACCAAGGCCTCAATTCCCACTTCCTAGCATCCCGTCGAACCTCCAAGATCAACAGACTAAGCATTCTCGGAAGCCACCACCAAGGGTCCAGGAAAACAATGTGTATGATCTATGTTCTGTCTGCAAGTTCCTTAGGACCAAAATGGCTTCCTTCGGTGAGAAACCCAACATCTCAAGTCGTTCTGCACTAATCTCATTATCATAGATCCCCACGACACGTCTACAATATTTCACAATCGTTGCAGGATCTCGATCTTCCATTCCCACTTCTTCCTCATCCTCCAAGTCCGGTTGAGTGAGTTCCTATGTGCATTCCTTCATCTCAACACTTAGAGTTTGTGGAAAAAGTGACTTCCCTGACCAAGCCTCCTCAACCTGATCGCAAACCTACTGGAAGAAAGGTTGTAACGTCCCCATCCACCAACAGGCCGAGAATGCCACTACTCGAACACTTCACATAGCTCTAATACTATTTTGTAACATCCTTGGTGACCTAGGTCGGGCCTGTTATCCCCGATATCTAGGGATAACTAGGAGATCATGTCTCGAGGCCCACATGGTCCTAGACATGGAGTACGAGATCAGACTAACTTGAGCATGGCCCTTGAGGGCCCATCTTTTCTTCTTCTCAGCCAGCTTTGTCCTGTCAGCAGTACCAGCCTCCATCACCACCGGCCTGGGCTTGCATCAGAAAAGGCTCTTGCTCCATGAGGTAATTGGTCTGAGGTATCATGGTATGTGTCATATTTGATCATTATAACCTTCTTATGTATGCATTAGATCTCTTTCATTCTAGATAACTGCTTGGATCTTACACTAATCCACTTGACCATTGTTGGGGTAATTGATGGGGTGGCTTAGCAAGTTGGTATTCATGGGTTTTGGTTAGCCACCAAGGGGGGTTTGTAGAACCATCGTCCGCTCCCCTCATATTATCACTCTTTCATCTTAAAACCCCGCTCATCCATCCCATTCCCCTAGTCTAGCCATTAGGATGACCATCCAGGGTACACCTTGTCTTGTGGGAAGAAGGGGCTAAAGGCCCAGGGGGTAAAAGCAGCTGGTAAAAGATAAAAGCCATAGGAAA
>ML779848.1:488112-505450 GCA_009831015.1 Picea engelmannii | reverse complement strand
GTCATTCTACCTTTAACAGTGGGGGGGTCCCTCCACTGCATAACATAGCACAATTATTTTGGAGAGTCTGGTCTCCGGACTGCGACCTCTGGTGCCATGCATCCTTTGGGCCCTAGGGTTTCAATGTTCTAACACTAACATGTCACATCAATATTTACACCTTTCAAATTTCAGGGGCACGTATTGACGGTTTGGAGTAACCCACTTTTCGCCCCGCAATTCTTCTGACGCTAACATGTAACCCCACAATGAAACTGTGGTTTGGATTGCAGGAATGCCTTGGGGAATTATCTCACGTGTAACTTGGGTCCCCGCAATGCCTCCTGGTCGTCGATATTGGTGTATCATGATCAACACTAGTGTAGGCCCACTAACCATGCTCAAACAAAGTGTCGCATGGTGAAATACTAATGACTGACACATGCCCCAATCAGATGGGTGACACATGTCATGTTCCAAATCACATTTCAATATTCCATGGGTTCAAAACCCACTGAGAAGTGGCACACAACCCATGTTTCCATGTAAATCCAAGTGACTTCATCATGAATCACTACTTCGGCTCTTCGGGCTTCGGAGCTTCGGGCTTCAGGAGTTCTTGCCCCAGCATACACTAATTCTCCTGAACACTGAAATCACGAACAAGCCAATTTGTTGACACATGTCCCTTTTGACGGACGATCTATATTAACTTCGGACTTTAGAGCTTCGAGAGTTTTCTCGCTTCATACAACGTCGTAACTTCCACCCTTGGCTTGATCCAATGGTCCTATCCACTTTGGCCCAATCAAACGGTTGATCTCTTCTCTCTAGATCTACAATGTAGTTACACTTCGAGGACTTTGGGGCTTCGGGCCTTCGACCTTTTCCTCTCTATAACACATAACTTCGCCGAAGTCTCGAATTCTGAAGGACTTGCAGATTAACCCTCCTACACTTTTCTCCATATCTGACGGTTAGTAATTGTTCTCCTTCTCTTGAACAAATTCCAACAACCCACATTACTCTGTGGTCCAATACCACGTCTGTCATGGTTTTATAATACCTCTACACCTCCTGAGCTTCATAACATGGCCAAGGTAACCTCTTAGCACTCAAAATGCTCTGAGGTTTGAAATTTGTTCCTCTTGACACAATTTCCCCCTGAAACCTTGGTTCCAATGACCACTTATCCGACCCATCCAGGCTCAATGCTGAAACCATGGCTCTGATACCATTTTGTAACATCCCCAACCACCAATAGGCTGGGAAAGACACTACTTGGACACTTCACTTAGCTCTGATACCATTTTTTAACGTCCCTAGACACCCATGTCGGACCACACTTCTCTTCCAGCTCTGTTTCTCTACTCTGATCTGTGATAGATCCAACCTTAAACTATTGGGCTATGCCACATAGATATACTTGCAGAAAAACATACACATCCATATAAACATAGAATGACTATTCTACATATATATATATAACATATTCATGTGGAAATAATAGTAAGCCTACACATGAAGCATATACAACATACACAGACAATGCCTACACATGAAGCATATACAACATACACAGACAATACTCATCAATTACAACATATGTACCATTACACAACATGTAAATGAACATAAAAGTGGTACTTATATTTTATTATAAGACCACCAACTACGTGCGGACCTTCCACGAACCTCCCATCCTTAGACCAAACTACTCATCACACTCAACAGTGGGTCACCCCCGAGCTGGGACTAAACTCTACCGAGAAAGGGAATTCTAGGCTTGGCAAAGGAAACAAGGAAGTTGCAAAAAACAACAGGAATGATCTTTTATCCCAGGATCCACTTATGCCCAAAACCCACAGACCCTCATTCCCCACAAGCCTACTCCACCCCAGGAGGGTACACCTTCACTAGTACAAGTCCATCAACTTCTACACCTCTCTTACCTTAGGATTCAACAACAGGATGGACCAGAAGTCTCAGAGTATTGTAGCTTCTACGGGACTCCCTTCAAGGAGAACTCACTTCCCAGAATTCTCTCTCACCCAGGAGAATTTCTCATAGGCCTGACAACTTGCTTCTTCAAATCAAATCTTATGTCAAACGTGTTAGCACTATAAGTCACCTCCATATCGCATTGGAGGTAAGTCCAGTACCCATCATTTTGTATGTCACAATGAATAATTTAAAGAGGTCAAATGGGCGCAGAATCAACAAAATATCATTTTAACTCAGCAATGCTAGACCAGCATGCACAAGTAGTTGAGGTCTTGATCCAACTTCAGTTAGTAAGTTGTAGTAAAGTGAGTAGGAGGAAGAACTGGTGAGGAGAAGGTAGAGGTCTGCTATGGACATCTGATCTTCTAGCAACCTAAGGAAGAAAAACTCAGAAAACAAGATCCTATTGGATTCAAAGTTTATGGAAACTAAAGAGTGTTAAAACAAAACTATGATCAAACATACATTGAAACAAATCGATAAGAATCCATGTGAATCCTTCAATCATGGACACTTTCGTATCAAAGGCAAATAATATGGAAATCGAAGCTGAATTTCATTAAACAAATGGTATCAAATCAAGTCACATAACCAGAGAACCAAAGCTTCATTAAAACTTTACAATACAGGAGCTTAACTCAACCATCCACCATAACAAAATATCAAAATGATTCCTATATACTCAGAACAACTCACCACTAACAATAGAGGTGTGTTCGAGTCTTTGCTTTCAAGGATTTACGTCTGCATGTTCTCTGGAATATTTCACATGCAATATTCATTCAGACGCTAGCTTCTGTCGGACGCAATCATGTTTCAGAGGGGGTTTGTAGAAGAGACGACTTGCTGACAGTCCTTCTGGCTTTCCATTTAAGTGGCGAGACAAGGTTTCACCAACCTTCCTCACCTTCATTAACTGTCTGCATCAGGAAATCAACGATATTAAATGCTTAGGGGGTGACCATGTAGTTCTCTCGAATAGGACACCGTATAAACACATGATTTCAAGGATGCTCAAAGGTGGTTTGGGTTCACACTACTTTTGAGCCCGCAATCCACCACCTTTTTCCACGTAGTCCTTTTGCTAAACCACGGTTTCAATTGCAGGACTGCTCAAGAAAATTATCGCCTGAGCATGTTGCTTCCCCGCAATGAACTATGGCCATAGATCTAGTCCTGATATGAGATATGGGCGCACCCACTAGATTTAGCGCCACCACTAAGCTTAACCGCCCGCCAATTTTAGAATCCGCCAAACTATGCCATTGGGATCCCCGTTGGATGCTGACCGGGAAGATAGTAGGTGGACGTGGATGCCGACGATGGGAATTCGATGAGATGATTGACGTGCCAAACCATCAAATCGCCCCAAAACTTAGGATAAAATCCAAAAGTGGGACACATTATGACCCTTTCATGCATTTTTCCACCACAGGGATAAAAAAACATCGTTTATCAATAATATGTGCTAACAAAATAGACACAAGTGATGCCAACAACAGAAAGTCACATAGTTTAAGAGGAAAGATTCTCTCCCAGGAGCCACTTACACCCACTGCCCATAGACTCTCATTCCCCACATGTCTGTCCCACCCTAGGAGTATACACCTTCACTGTCACAGAGTCCATCGGATCCTCCACCTCCCTTCCAGGGCTTCAACAATAGGACATACTAGAATTCTCAAAGCTCTGTAGCAACTATGGGACTCCCTCTAGGAGAAATCACTTCCTCAACACACTCTTTCACCTTGAGAGAGTTTCTCACAGGCCTGAAAACCTGCCTCTTCAACCACAGGCTTGAAAACCCGCTTCTTGAACTAGCTTCAACTCAATTCCATCAAGGTCAAGACAAAAAAAAAGCTCAGTAAGGAATAGACGATGGCAACAAGCCACACTTAGTCAAGGAATTACGTGGGATGCAACAACCAACAATTATGACACAACATGACTCAGACAATTACAGGGTGCTCGGACTTCACATGATACACATGGGATAACTCCAGTATCCCCATAGGTTCCCAAGGTGCGTGGTAGATATAGAGGCGATGATGAAGGAGAACTGGTTCAATACGTGAATCCCTGGTGAATTTTGGGAAGGGTGACAGACTTCCAGAGAATCGTAAGGGTCATGAGGAGACTCTAGACTGGTCCCCACCGCTAGGATGGGGAGCAAACCTGAATGGAAAGTGAACCTCCTAATAGGATGGATTTCCTGGATATAACTGCATCCGCTTAGGTCGACACCTGACTTCCTATAGCCGCATGCATTCCACTTTGCACTCGCTCCCTTTCCTAGGAACTTAGGACAAAACTGTTCATGTCCACCTTAGCCTTTAGGAAATAATAATAATAAAATATTATTCCCTTAGAGGTAAGCCTTTCTAGCTTAGCTTATAGGCCTAGCCACTTAGCCCCCTCCCTCACCCTACCTAGTGGAGCTTAGTCCCCCATAACTCTTTCTTCGTGGTCGGTCTACACGCAATGATGTAATTATATTAAATATATGAGCATTTACACATATACAATAGTAGGCTCACTAGCCTTTGCATCTAGGTTCTCTAACCTAATCACCACATAAGCCTCCTAGCTTATTATAACTCGACTCATCAGCCTATCAAATAAGTTTACAATTCATTATTACAATTGGGGCTCTTCCTGGGAATATTACAAAGGCGATTCGGGTTGCGTTTCCTGTGTAGTGACTTCTGCAAGTGTTGTGATGGATGACTTTATATCATCCTCCCTAACTTACTCTTGGTCATACATGCTCCACAACCGATCTATCTTCTTTATGATAGACTTCATCGAAATCTCCAATGCTGTCAACCTTTGGATACTTCGTTCCCTCTGTTTCATGACACCCAAAGAACTCTTCGTTGGATTTAATTCTTGTTGTTGCTTCATGTTATGGGGTCATTTTGCACTTCTACAAACTCCCTCAACCAACCTGTTCGCATAACTTCTAAGCTTCCATCCAAGCTTGCTCTTCATCGTCATGGGAAGACTTGGTGTTTTGGATTTGTCTAAGAACACCGAGTAACCCTTATGTTGTACAGGAACTTCTTTGGCATGCTTCAGAAAGTCTTTCCCTAAGAACATCACATGATCACCCAACGGAGCCACCATCACATCCCAAGTGACAAACCAACTTCCAACTCTCAATGGTGTTGAACAAACCACCTATGCCATCGACTTCATCTCTGAGTTGACTACCTTGAACACAACCATACTTCCCTCAGCCTTGGGATGGAGCAATGTCACAGTTTGTTCATTAATAAAACTTTGATTTTATCCGGTGTCAACCGATGCTTCCACCTTCACACCACTCACTATTAGATCCAGATAAAAAAGTTTTCCATCCTTGTCTTGCGATCGTTGTCCATCGTTCTAAGTTTTGAACTCATCTAGATGCTTCGTCAATTTCTCAACCTCTTCCATCATTTCCTTTGTTGGTTTTAGTAGTGGTTGGTTTACCTCACCCAAGAATACAAGATTCTGCATTGCAATCTTCTCTTGGTTTTTGACCATCTATTCCAACATCTCCTTCAAAGGAAAATTCTGTTCGAAATGGTTAATATTGCATAAGAAACAATGAATTGGCTTACCTCTGTGATTAAGTAATTCAACCTACTTCTTTTCCTTGACTCTGCCTCTTTCATGGGTGTCCCCCTTGCTGAGTGACTCCACCCTTGATGAGTTCATCTTTCCAATTCCTTCCTTTCCCTCTTCTCTACAAGATTCTTGTAGTTCACTAGCTTGATTTACTTTTGGGTAATACCCTGTGAAATGCTGACCCAAACCTTCTTCACAAGTGATGGAATTGATGCCTTCAAACAAACTCTGTTTTTCTACGATGTCGATGACAATGGTAATGGGTTCCCTTTCCTTAGACAATCTTGCCACCAAGATTTGGAAACCTTCATCTGCAAAGAGAGGTTTCTTTCCTTCATACAACGCATCCCATCTTGTTGTGAAGGATATCATCCTTTCTAAACTTGTGTTGGCTACTTTCATCAACCTCCACGTTTCTTTGTCAAAGATTAGCTTATTTTCGTCATCATTCACCATTCCCATCATCCGTTCTTCACACTTTTTGCAACTGTATACCTTCTATGGTTGTTGTTGCAACTCTGCGTTCGTGCACCCATTTGTCAACATGTGCACCCCCTCCTTCACAATTGTTCTGACTGCAGTATCGAGGATGGGATGAGTTGTCTCTAATACCATCCTTCATGAGAGTGACAATGGTGAAGAGCTTCACCAATCTGTCTCCAATCAAATTGGCTCTGATACCATCTGTCATGGGAGTGACAATGGTGAAGAGCTTCATCGATCCGTCTCCAATCAAATTGGCTCTCATACCATCTGTCATGGGGCTAGAATTGTCACCCTTGAGAGTCCCATACCACCCAAGAATTCTAGTTGTCGAGCGACACCGGTATGACCTTGCATGTTGGGCTTAACCAACAACCCACTTGAATCATTCAGAATATACCTCTCCATCATGCCCTGGCAAACCTAACCAAGCATGCTTATTATAATTGCGGAAGTTCAAATGCTAATTTCACCATAGGCGATGTTGCGCCATCGACACCTATGTGTGCCTTCCCCTGAACCAAGCATACTCGGACAACCGACTACCCAACATGCAATCGTGCTACTATCCATCTAGACTGACCCATGATAGTCACCAAAGATCATGCCCCTTCACGTAAGGCATATGCATACCTTCAACACACATACCACCAAGGTCGTCTTGCCATAGATGATACACAATCTACCACATTTCCAATCTGCCGCATCCCTGCCAAGAAACCAAACATAACATCTCATTGGCTGGGCTCCCGTCCTACTCGACGAGACATCCTCCTTGATCATCCTAGCATTTTCGCTTGTACACAATCCTAACCAGCCCATAGATACACCCACAAGTCGTCCATAAAGATACCAAAATTGGAAACTCGTTGTACAACTCACCAAGCATTCTCTGGATGCCTCCTCAAGGACTTGTCGTGCATCTTGCTGAGCCAGTCCGACTCGTCATCCATCACCCAAAACTGAATGCACACTTAGCCATTTGACTGTTCACGTCTTTGCCCCATCATTATAGCACATGCGTGAGATGAGCACTGAGGTATAATATATCATTTCTAGATTTCATGATCTTGTCAGTTGCCCCATTCACCAATCTCTAAATATGAACTATTTGCATGTCTCAAAAACATGTGCATAATTGAAAAGATTCTAATTGGTGAGCTAGAAACCAATAATTCAATGAATTATGTCTTATGTTTCCCAACCCAAATCCAAGTCTCTTAATTTTCTCGATGATAACTTGAGTCTCTTTTATTGTTTAGAATGGAATTCTCATTTTTCCTATATAAATATTATTTCATGGTCATGATTTCAATGAAGTTATTGCTAGACTCCCCTATGTTTGAGAGTGATATCCAATTGGATTTACTTATTTTTCGAATAATCCCTTTTATGTTTTCTTTTCCAAAATTATCTCTTGAGGCCTTAGGATTGGGAACTACCATTTAAATTGTTTGAAATAAATATCCAATTCAATTTACTTATTATCACAAATAACCATTCCCATGCTTGATTTTCCTGAATTATCTATTCAATCTTTAGGATTTGGCATTACCATTTGAATTATTTCAATTCCTTTTTACTAAGTATAGAAATTAGATGATATAATTAGAAATATTGATTCCCCTTTATTCTATATTTATATGGTATTTGTTAATCCCTTTTAAGTCCTCTTTAGTACATGCTTATGTATAATATGGTCTTAGTTATGCTCTTCAATATATTACTTTGGTGCCTTAATTTGTTTTGTGTGTATGGATAAATTCTATTATTGTGAGATAGTTTTAAATATCCCAAGTCAACACATTTAAAAAAATTGCCTATATTTTAGCACCCACTCCCAACTTAAAATTTACTTTTAGCCACCTATGAAACGAGAGTGTTTTATCCTCCTAGCAAGCAAAATTACTTCACATTAATCATTATACCCATCCCCAAAATGACTACACATAGATTCATTGGATAGTAAGGGTACTAAATAATACATTGTCTAAATATTATATACCTTTTAAGCACGTTATATATTGAGATGGAATCATATTATACATTGATATGGACTCATAAATCCTCCCTTGCAAATGTTGTCGTAAGATAGATTCCCATTTTAGGATAATTGTAATAAAATAATATATTTTTGGGAGATTAATATGATTTCCAATTTTTGAGCGGCAACGACATGGTGAGAATTGGGTGGCCACGGAGGGAAAGCCCATTACGGTCAATGTCTGGTTCCTCATCATATTCAGAGTCCTCTTCCACTTCGGGTTCACGATTCCTCTCCCGGTCTCAGTCGAGATCCTTCAACTCATCTTCTTCTTCCCGTAGCGACAATTCCAGGAGTCGCAGCCCTACGTCGCCTAGGAAAAGCCCAACTTCATCAACAAGGAGAGGTCGGAAACCACCGTTTCGACCTAAGAAATATTCACCTACTAGAACCGACGCAGTATTGAAGCAAGAAACACGAATCAATCTAGGGTTTCCACAATGCGAGAAAGGTCAGGAAAAAATGATGGTCTGCAGGGATCGAAAGAAACCCACCATCAACTAGCATTGCATTATTTGGGAATGAAGGGCCTTCCCTCATCATACTGTGGCTTGATATGAGACTAATGCATGATTTCCCCTTTTTGTAAATAGAATTGTCAGTTCTTCTCGTTGCTTTCATGCTCATGATTCAGACTCCATTTTTTAGCTCAAAGTCGAGATCCACCAAGCGATAGGCATTTTGCCTTGCTTTCAATTACTCATCTTTGAAGGATGACACCTTGTTGATGGATCTCTGCTGAAAGGTTATGGGAATATAAATAATGCAATCATTTCTCTCGTTTCTCATCTGCATGGAGGAGAACTATCCTCCACTCAACCAAGCTCTTACAGGCACACCGTGAAAACAAGGATTTCCGCTTCTTTGGGGTCCAAGGCTAAACTTTTTGGAGAAAATAAGATTTTTGGCTCTTCCTTCATTATAGAGCTATCCGCAAAACCTCCAACAACAGAGGTCGAAGATACCCAAGTCTTTGGCTCTACATTTATCTACGAGAAAAAATCCCTCATCTGTCATTTCAACGGACTGGCCCTCGACTTCCGCACTAAGAGAATGCATAAATAAGACCTAGTCGTCAGGTCATGACTTTTTATTTTTCTCGAAAGGGTTCTTCATCGTTAACTTTTCAACAGAGGCAAACTGCCAACGCGTCCTGGAGAAAGGTCCATGGTTATGGGGAAGATCTGGTCTTTCCATGTAATGATGGTTCCCTGAGTTCAACCTATTGGCTATGACTGCTATGACTACACAAGTTTGGGTGAGACTCCCAATTTACCTTTTTCATTTTTATACTCCATCTTTTTTACCTACATTGGGCAATGTCTTGGGTAGGTTTATCAAAATTGACACGGATCGGATAATGAAAGGCTTTGTCACCTTTTCCCGCATATGCGTTGAAATCGACCTCAATCAAGGGCTACCAGATATGTTTCTTATATATTGGAATGAGTATGATCCTTACATGCAGTTGGTCGATTATGAGAACACTTTCTTCAGGTGTCACTCTTGTCAAAAAATAGGGCATATTAAGGAAACTTGTCCTTTATCCCCAACCCCATTCTCATCCCCTAGAGCACAGAAAAGGGACAATGGTTGGAAAGACCCTAAAAATAAAAAAAGTCACTCGAAATCTTCATTTGACAATAAGAAACATCAAAATGACACCCTAGCTCCTCTGCCTTCTACAACACCATTGCAGTCTCCAACAAATGCACAACAACCAACCACATACCCAAAACACCAACTTTGGCTTCAACATAACATCCTGAAGATTCAAAAATTTTGACTCTGAATTCTGTAGTTCAACCTTTTCACACTCCCCTTGAAAATGATGAATTAAATGACATGATCATGGCCACAGCCCCGCTCTTAGGGACTCAGAAACGTCCTCATGAATCAGATAATTCAGACATTGATAAGGAAGCACCATTAGCTTTTGCAGCTCAAGATTCTATAATTTCCTCAGAGCATATAGCTTTGGTGGCAAAGGATGTATATCCTATCAGTTCCTCTAGTTCGATTGATGTACGTAATAAAAAAGGTAGAAAGGATCCTCTCTGGTCAACACAATGACCCGACCCTTTCTCCTTGTCTTTGTAATGTTTCATCTTGTTATGCCCATGTACTCCTTGTGGTTCTATTTTAGCACAGGTTAAGTGTTCCCATGTTCTCTTTCAGGGGGGTCTTTTTCTATCAACAAGTCTATGTATCACTTTGTACTTTTTCTTGGTCGAATATAAGGATTCTCATCTCACTTATTTACAATATATATATATATATATATATATATATATATACACGATTTCCATATTTGTTAATTATTACATCTTGTTTTCCAAGGTGTCAGTTACCCACAAATTAGTTATAACTTTATTTGACAAAGAATACCTCATGTTTTTTGTTTCCCCATCTTAAGATGTTTGGATCCTTGTTGACTATTGTTTGTCTATTTTGAATTTCTATTCACAGTTGGTCTTTTGTTTCCTTAGACAATTTCTATGGCTATAAATTAGGGATTTTATTTTCGGAAGACAGTAAGGCCGTGAGGTTAGAAGTTAAGGTTGATTAGTCTTGAGTTTCCAAAAATTGATAAACATACCTCATCTGAAGTAGTCACCCAATTCTTGTCTTTCTTGAAGGACATTGGTTCGTATGAGGGGATGAAATTAGATTGTCTTTCTTGAAGGACATTGGTTCATATGAGAGGATGAAATTAGTTTGAAGTGTCCTCTGAAAAATCGTCAATCTTGCATCTTGAAATTCCTAGCAATATTTTTGAAAAACAAGTTTAACCCATTTTTCAACCTATTTCAAATATGAACCTTATTGGAAAATAAAGTAGTTATGAAGATCTCCTATGATGAGATGTTAGGTGCATACTTCTCTTCCATATTTGGGTCTAGAATGTTGATCTCTCTTTATGAAATCTCCAATTCATTTGTTAATGTGACATTTTATGAAATTAGTTCAAAGTTTCCTCACAAAAAATTGTAAATCTTCCATCTTTAAATTCCTAGCAATATTTTTGAAAAACAAGTTTATTTCCTTTTTCAACTTATTTCAAATATAAACTTTATTGGAAAATAAAATAGTTATGAAAATCTCCTACAATGAGATGTTGGGTGAATATTTCTCTTCCATAATTAGGACTAGAATGTTGATATCTCTTTATGACATCTCCAATTGATTTGCTATTGTGACTTTTTATTGTCATAAATTGAAGTTATGATACATCTCCAATTGATTTGTTATTGTGACTTTTTATTGTCGTAAATTGAAGTTATGATACATCTCCAATTAATTTGTTATTGTGACTTTTTATTCTCATAAATTGAAGTTATGATTGAGTACATTATAAGTAGTATTTCTTCATTATATCTAAATTGCAATGTAGATATTGAATTGTTCTCCATAACATAATAATTTAACTCTCATATAAACACATTTCCAAAATCATTTTTTCTTAATGAGAAAAAACACATTATAACTAGACTAATTATAAAAGCGTGATGCAAGCAATCACTATGTCAAAGTACACTCCAAAGCAAACCAAAATTTATCTTTAATGAATTTTGTAAGACAATGAATTAGTTGGTAAATGGACTTTTCTTACCATTAAAATAAATCACCAAGAGCCTTTTTTAACGATTTTTGCAAGAGAATCGAGTATCTTAGTAACTTGGTGAATGGACTAATTTTATATTAATGAATAAAGTTTACAAAATATTGTGCAATTTTATTAATGAATAAACATTACAAAAGTTTGTGATTTTAATATTTGTATTAATTTTAAAAATCATTTATATTTAAAACACAAATTTATTAATTAATAAAATATTATAAAATTGGTCATTAAATTTATAGTATATTATGAATTTATTATAAAAAATTATAAAACGAGTTTATTAAATAAAAATCGAAACATATAAACATTATCTTTTTTTATGGTTTTCAAGGTCACTTTTCAAATGTTGTTCATAATTTTAACATTTGGGTCATCAAATTTAGTGTTCACACTTTAGAAGTGAATAATGTTCAACAAAATAGGGTACAAAACAAACACCTTAAGTAATTGCTCGCACAACTAGATCAAATATCAGTACACCAATGGTTTTACAAGGTTAAAATCCTTAAAGAGAGAATCAATCCATGACCCCGACCAACATGGCCACTTGAGGCAATATATTAATGAAAAATAAAGTACATAAGAGTTTCTCATAGTCAATATTGAACGAATGACATAGCATGTTCTTTAAATAGAGAACATGGGCTAATCAGATGTTAAATCATGTATCGATATAATTGTTAGTATCGAGGAGAATGTGAGTTGTTGGATCACTTTGTGTCTAGAACATCTTGGGACCACTGAATTACATAAATACAAATGCATACTAAAGAAGCACATGTTTACCTAAAGACACAGTAGATCAAATTGATCTTAACTAAATCTTAAGTGTTTAAATATCCTAACAAATAAATGGGCTGATTTAAGTGGGGTACTACCTCAACAATTTAATAGTTGGTTAGGAGAGGGTTATGCTTTCTTTAATAAGTATTTTTTGTTAAACATGTTTCATAAACTAATTTATAGCCCTCCTAAAGTAGAGGTCATGTTTCCATAGGTTTGTGCCATGTCAATAACACCATCAAAATCAACCAAGGATCTTATCTCCAAAGTTAAATTGTCAAGTATTTGAATTTGATGACATGATTTTCCACTATCCTCCCAATATATTCAAGTGTTTTTGCACACTTTAACATTTTGGGCCTTGGATCTCAATAAAATCTCTATTATGTCCCATACTCCCTAAGATGTATTATGCAAATCCATAAGATGGATTTGTGTATTAGATAAGCCCACTCTAATGAGAGCCATGGCCTTGCTATCTTTAGCTTCCCATTTTCATAGTGGATCATAATCTAGATGTATCAACTGTTTCTCATCTATATTCCACAAGCCATTCTCAATCAAATAAAGTTGCATCTTCACTTTCTATGTATAAAATCATTTCCCTACAAATGTTTCCATAACCTTCTCTAGTTGGGCAAGAGTCATTGTAACCTTGTTCTCTTGGTCGAATCAAAAGTGTAGCAAATAGAAACAACCACAACCCATGACTCTAATATCATTTTAAAATTCAATATTATACCAACAAGAACTGAAGAGAGAAAGAAAAGGCAAAGGTTCCATTAGTTAAAAAATCATCTTCTCATATATCATTCAAATAAGGTATTGACCATTATAGAAAATTTGGCATAAAATAACCACTTCAACATTGTAAATACAATAGAACTTAACTAACCCATAACCATATGAAAAACTGGCATAAAATAACCACTTCTAACATTATAAATATGCTATAACTTAATTAAATCATAGCCATATGAAAATTGGCTTAAAACAACCACTTCAACATTACAAATGTGTTGCATTGAACTAACTTATAATTCTAAACTTGGTGGAACATAAGTAACTAATTTGATGAATACATATTAGTATATCAAAATTGATCTATACATATTGGAATTAAAACTCAGACATAATAATTATATAATATTTGCACTAATAATTATCAACCTTGTACCACCCCCAAACTTAGATAGATAAGACTTAACTTCAATGGTGAATCTAGAGGCAACCAAGGCCCACATAGATTGGGAAGAGTCTTAGACCACCAAGAGCACATTATTCAAGTTTTAAACAATATTATTACAAGGTCAAAATATAATGAGGTTAAACTAGAGCCCACATCCTACATATCAAGGATGCCCTTAAATATGGTTTAAAAAATAATAATTGAACGAGAATGCAAGTTGATCATCAACAACCTTAATAACAAGTGAAAGTGGGGAATAACTTGAAGAGGAGTTAAAAAAACAGTTAAATTTCCATAATATTATGAATTGGTCCATGTCATAAGAAATGCCAAATGGGTAAGAGATGGATTAGTAAAACAATCTCCCTCCATAAGTTGTAGCCACTCACGGGAAAAATTGAAACCCCCTTGGTAGAGAATGAATGTTTTAAGGATGAGTTGGCTAGGTAAGTGGTTCAAATATCCCCCCCACCTTAATTTGATGTGATGGGATGATATATAATTTATGGAGACTCTCACTACTATAATAAGATCATTTTTCATCCTTCTATGTTTTAATTGAGAAAAAGGACATCCAAGGGTCCTTTTTCCATTCATCCAAGGCATCCCATTTTATACCATCCTATGTCAATTTTGGTGTCATTAGTTCATCGTTTATGTATCAATAGCATTCTTATTGCATCTCATTATCATCTTTAGAAATCCTCTTAACATCGTAGTAGTGTCTCACTTACATCTTGATGTGTCAAATAAGCCTCTTCTAGCACCTCATTAACATCTTTGTAGTACAATTCATGTCCAAAAATAATCTTGTTAGCCTCTATATAGTGTCTTGGGAGTGTCCAAATAATTTCCTAGTTAATGGAATGGGTTTATGAGGGTTACATGTGTTAGGTAGGTTAGTGGATTCAAATGGACTAGGATAGGCTATCTGGGGTAGTGGGTTAGTGGGGTAATGGGGTAGTAGGTTAGATTGGTTAGTGGATTAGAAGGTGTGAGGGTCCTACCCTAACCTCCCTAGTTATGGATACTTAGGATTTAGATAAGTAATGTATAGTCCATCCTCTTTGAATAATCCCTCTAGGTATTTGGTGTGTGGCTAATTAATGTAAAGGGTCACCCTCATGGAATAAGGCACACTAGTTAGTTGGTACTCATTAATGTTGGGACCACAAGTGGTTAGGGTTTAGATAGTGAGAAACTATTTATACATGTATGAATCTATGTAATGGTTTGTCGAGAATTATCATTGTATGGTAGTGTTTCTCAATTGGAGGTTTCCCCCTTGAAGAGGAAAGTGAGCATTGTGATGGGACCTTGGAATGATATCATTTTTTCCTATATATTTAACAATTTTGATTATATTTTGTTTTGAATAAGTCCCTTTTTCATCTTGATAGTGCCACTTTCCACTTACCCTAGCTACCATTCCTAAAATGTATATTTCAATTTTGTTTTCAACTTTTTTTTCTTTATTCTATGAATTTTAGAGTAGGAATATAGGATTTACTTAAGATGTGAATAAGTATTGCTAACAATTAACCTATAACATGGATAAAAATGCCACAAGTTATATCATTTCAAAAGGATTCAACAAATCGATTCAATGATTCTTCATATCAATTGTGAAAATATTGATGATGGCAATTACCAAAGGTTAAGAAGAGTATATCAGTTGGGCATGCAAGAGAACAAAGCATGTTCCAGGGAGTGAATAAAGGAATGTTTTGGAACGATTTTGGGTTACATTCATTCACTGCCAAGTATCCAAACCATGAAAAACATTGGTTGTTTCCATTTTGGAATCCAACACCTGTGAATTCCCTCTAGAAGTGCAACATATCTAATGGTTGTAATGAACAATTGGTTATTTTCTCCATAGCATTACAGTTTTATAAATGTTTCAGTTTTAAATTTGTCAAGAACATATTCCAGTTTGTGGCTATATATACATAGCATTTCTCTCATGTCCCTTAGAAACATCCCTTGCATGAGTGTCCCTTAGATAGTATATAAATATATTCCATTTGTGAGTAGGAACATGATACAATTATTTTTCCTTCATTTCCTAATAAAATCAGTTTATAAAGGAACAAGTGAATGATTTGAGTAACTTTGTCTCCTAAAATAAAAGATACCTTGGCCAAATCATCCACCTGGTATAAATCCAAATCCTTCTCAATCATATAATGCAGTTTTGGCTAACCAAAAACACTTGAAAAAACCCATTGCCACTTGGTATCCACCAACATCATGGCCACAATAGACTCCCGGAGGTCAAAACAAATCTTCGAAATAAGGTTGGCGAGGAACTCTCCCTTATATAAATAGGTCACAACAACACCCACAATATTTTTGTCCTCAACCACAACTTGCATTCTAATAGGAACAACCTCAACACCAATTACAATTTCCACTAAGCCAACCACTCCAAAGGACAACTCAAATTCCTACCAAACCTATTTCTAACTCAAATAATAAAGTATCTCAACCCACTTACAATGTTGAGTTACCGAGTTATTTGACCTATACTATCCCCCCTATATATCTTCAATATATTCATCTCCGATCAAGGAAAGTAGTTAATCCAACTTATCCCATTATTGTGGAATACAATGATGAAGATAACGTTATTGAATCAGATAATCCAACTTCTTCTATCATTTTGGAACAAGATGATGGGGAAAACATTGTTGAATCAAATGATTCAATTGATAAATCTTCCTTAGTAGAGAAATCCAATTCCTTAGAAAAACCAGATCCACCAAGTAATATCCAAACTCCCCCATATCCTAAAAGGTTAAACACTGAAAATTATATTAAACTACCTGAATTCGATTTTCTTGGGGAATTGAAAAATGTATGTGTTAAAATTTCATTGTTCTATACCATAAAAGATGTACCAATCTATGCTACAACTTTTATAGAATTATGTTTGAGGAAACCATGATGAAAAAGAAAATATCCTCCAATAGTTCAAGTATTTGGCGATTTAGTTGATTTGATGCTTGGAAACATTCTCACTACTAAGAACACAAATAGAGGAAGTCTTATTGTAGATGTTCACATTAATAACATCTGTATATAAAATAATTTAATTGATCTCAGAGCTTCCATAAATGTCATGACTAAGGAGACAATGACAAATATTCAATTAAATAATCTTCGACAGACCACTATTGTTCTCCAATTAGTAGATTGATCCATTGTACAACCTGAAGGTATTTTAGGAGATGTAGTTATTTTTATAGATTGATTGGAATATCCTATGGATTTCATGGTTCTACAACCCAAATCAAATCTAGGGGGTTACCCCTTGATTTTAGGAAGTCCTTGGTTGGTCAAAATTTATTCCTTTATTGGGTGTAGATATGGAGATATGGCTATCTCCTAGGGAACTTCTACAAATAAAATTACATTATATCAACAAATTAAACCAAGTCCTTCTCATGAAACACCCATGTGGGTAGGAAATGGGGATAGTGATGATGATGATGTTCAAAAAGTCCTTATGATTGAATCAACTCTTTCCTTTAAAAAAAATATTGAAGATGATTGTATTTGTGATATTACCATTAATCCTTATTCACCTACTAATAACATTATGAATATGATAGAA